>SNQJ01S0115194.1:0-24902 GCA_010110895.2 Picea sitchensis
AGTTTCCTATACAGAAGGTAACTCATCTTTGTATACACCTTTACTTACCTTCGGATGCCTTGACACTGTACTCAAAGCCTTAGTACAGACTCAGGAACAACAACCTTTTTGGGCGCCGCCAGAGCAGTGAAATGATAGGTGGGAAGAGCTTGCAGAACAGATTTGAGGAGAACCAGACGGGAGGCAAGATTGAGAGGTCTAAAGGTCCAATTGCGCAGCCTATTTGAGATCGCCAGGAGGAGGCTGTCCTAGGATATGGCAGAAGCCGCTGCTCCTGTGAGAGGAACACCGAGGTAGTTGGATGGAAGGGAGCTCCTGGGTATTTCGAGAAGTCTGGAAATATGACGTTGGACAGGGGGCGGAGTGTTGAAAAAATAGAGCTTGGACTTGTCCAAGTTGAGCAACATGTCGAAGGCCTCAGTGAAGTCTGAGAGGATAGAGTTGAGCTTTGTGGCTTCTTGGACAGTGGGAGAATTCAAGAGGAGAGTGTCATCTACAAATTGACTGTGAGAGGGTGCGGGTTGAATGTTGTGCAAAGGTAGGTCTTTGAGGGAGTCGTCAAAAACAAAATCTTTGATGTAACGTCCCAAACCTTCCGCTAAGAGAATGAACAAAAAAGGGGAGAGGGGGTCCCCCTGCCGGATACCTCTAGATGGCGAGAAAGGTTTTGATGGGACACTGTTCACAAGGATGGAGAAGAAGGTGGAGGAGGTAAGATTCAAGATCCAACTAACCCAATCCTGATCAAAGCCAAAGGAATCTAGGACAGCTTTGATGTAATGTCAGCTGACTCGATCAAAGGATTTCGAAAGGTCAAGTTTGATAAGCATACCTGGAGTTTTTGAGGTTTTGAGGGAGTGTACTACTTCATTTGCTA
Source organism: Picea sitchensis (assembly GCA_010110895.2). NCBI lineage: Eukaryota > Viridiplantae > Streptophyta > Pinopsida > Pinales > Pinaceae > Picea > Picea sitchensis. Next base: position 878 of record SNQJ01S0115194.1, read on the forward strand.
GAATGACGTTGTCCATGATCTGTCTCCCTTCTACATACCCTGACTATTCCTTGGAGATGAGGAAAGGTAAGATGGCTTTGATCCTGGTTGCGATGACCTTCGTTATAACTTTGTAGATCACGTTGCATAAGGCTATTGGTCTGAATTGTTTGGGATTGGTGACCCTTTCTTCCTTTGGGATGAGGGTGATGAAGGTGGCATTAAGAGCTGGAAGTACCACGCCTGAAGCCCTTGATTCTTCAACTACCTCCCAAACATCTTGTCGAATCAGATCCCAGCAGTGGTGAAAGAAATCCACGGTAAACCCGTCTGAACCTGGGGCTTTCCCTGCCGGCATGGCTCTTACAGCTTGATCGACCTCCTCCTGGGTGATAGGCCGAGTTAAGGCTGCATTCTGTTCTTGAGTGACTAAAGCTGGTATGTGTCTGGTTACCCTCCTGATTGCTTCCGTTCTGTCCCTCTGAGGTTCTGTAAGGAGGTCTTAGTAGTAATTGAGCAGCTCCTCCTCTATTTTGTAGTGTTCCCTGACTAAGTTCCCCTGGCTGTCCTTGAGGTGGGTGATCCTGTTGACGTGCCTTCTGTGCATCATGGCTCTGTGGAAAAAATTTGTGTTCTTTTCCCCTTCCTTGAGCCATTGGACCCTGGATTTCTGCTTCCACAGGATTTCCTCTTGCTTCCTTCTCTCCTCCAAATGTGCCTGAAGCTATTCCTCTTCCTTCATTAGGTCAGCAGTTCGTTCTCCCGAGATGAAAATTTTTTGAATCTCCGCAAGTCGACCTTCTATCTCCTTTATGCTTTGAAGTATATTGCCAAAGCTGTTTTTGTTCCATTGTTTAAGCCGCTGCTTGAAGTTTTTTAGCCGCTGTTGAAACCTGTACATGCAGGATCTGTGGTCTATTGTCGCTTGCTCCCACCAGGACTTGGCTAGTCTCTTAAAGTCCGGGTGAGCTAGCCAAAATTTCTCGAAGAGGAAAGGTTTGTATCTGGGAGGGTCTCCCAGGTCCATTTGCAGAGCCAGGGGCCAATGATCAGAGCCTTCTCTTGGTAGGATGAGGCTTTCCAGATGAGAGCCTGCGTCCATAATTTCCTCTGCTTCCAAGAAGCGATCTAATCGGTAGGTGATGTGCTGGGTGTCGGATCTACGATTGGACCAAGTGAAGGTGCCATTGTTATTCTCAATATCTACTAATTTTAACTGGTCAATGAGAGCATTAAACTTACCGCTGTCTTGCTCGAGTCTTTTGATGCCTCCAGTTTTCTCCTCCAGAGTCAGGATCATGTTGAAATCACCTCCTAAGATCCAGTTTGGGGTGGCCACCAGGGTCTTGATCAGCTCGAGTCGTTGCAAAAATTTGTCTTTGTCCTGGGCGTTGTGTGGCCCATAGACATTTGTGATGGCTCCTTCGCAGTTCGTGCCCATAACTGCAAAGTGAGCGGTTATGGTACCAGTTGTTGTGAAGGGTTTGCTTAGAGTCACATTGTCTAGATTCCATAAGATAGCTAGGCTGCCTGAGGCTCCTGTGGAATCAATTGTTATAGAGTTGCAGTCTCGCCATATACGCTGAGAGATTGTTTCAGCCTCTGCCCCTTTGCATTTGGTCTCCTGGAGCAGCACTATATCAGGTTTCTCTGCCATTAAGCAATCTCGGAGGATCCTCTGTTTAGATCTTCCATTTAGACCTCTAATGTTCCATGTGATGATCTTCATCATTAAGAGGGGGGTGCTGAGTGGAGGTATCCCTCCGAAAGTTTGTGTATCTGGCCTGAGTTTATCATGAGGTTGCCATCTTCCTTGATTAGCTGATGCGCCGATTTCCTTCCTCTCCTTTTGTTTTCACGGAGGATTCGCTTCATGCTGAAATTCGATTCCATTGCTATACCTAGACGTGCAGTGGAACCTGCAGAGGAATTGAGAAAGACCTTGTGCACTTTGCGGAGTTGTTTTTCAGGGAGGGTCTGCAGGTCCTTCTGGTTCAACGCCTCCTCCAACTTTTCTAGATCTATCCCTACCAGATCCCGATCATCCAGCAGCATTGGAGTATCTCCATCACCTTCTCCTTTTTCTTCCATTGGGGTTTCTTCAGTGCGCTTATCAGGGTCTAGATTCGGATCTTTTTCTTGCTGTTGTTGTGGATTTTTGTGTGGGTTCTGGATCTCCTCTTCCTTTGGTAGCTGCTCCTGAATTTCATAGGAGTTCTTCGTGGAAATGTTTTTCCCCGGAGTTGTGGTCTTCTTCTTGGAGGGGTTTCACCTTTTTGAAGTTACCGTGGTGAATCCATCTTTTTGCTAGGCTTCGGTTGGTTTTGCAGCTTGCTTGATGAGGGGGCATTCTCGGTAAAGATGTCCATGCTCGTGGCATATTCTACACCTGAATGGGATATGCTCGTAGTCCAGAGTTTGTTGCCAGTCATCATCCTGATACTCGAGGGTTACCGTTCCCGGGAGTGCTTTGGATATGTTCATGTACACGCAGATCCTGGCGTAGGTGTACTTTCATTGCCTTGTAGCTTCAGAGGCTTTCACATATTCTCCAAGGCTATTTCCTATGCCCATTAAGATCTCTTCCAACCAGAACTCTTGCGGCAGGGAGTACAGGCGTATCCATACAGGGGCCATGGTGAAATCCTCTTTGTCCGGGCTGAATCTCTCAATCCAAAAGTGGAGGAACAGTCCCGCCGAGTTGAAGAAGTATGGCCCATTTTCAAAGATTTTGTCTTTGTCTTCCAGATTATACAGAATAATTGTGAAGAAACCCTTGGAGCTAAGTTGCAACTTATAATCCCCCTTGGGATGCCACCAGTATTTGATCCATTTGTGGAGGTCTCTTTCTGCCGGCCAAAGCCCCAGAAATTTGCCTATGAGGGCGTGCTCTCTCATAAATTGCATATGTTCTCCAACCCGGGTTGAGCTAATGAGGTACCTGGGCGGCTTCTCCATTTGCATAATACATTTGCCTGGTTCCTAGCTTCATGGTAGCTTTGGTTGAGAGGTTCCGGCTTCTGTTTCCATCTCCGTTCTGAGGCTCTGTTCCCTGGCGAGCAGCTGTTCTCGCACCTGCGACGGCGACTCGAAGGTGGGTCACGCCGTTCTGGCTCCCATCTTATCGTTGGCTGCTACATTGCGGTATGAGGGGGGCTTCCCCCCCTCCGCGGCGTCCATACCCTTGTGACAGTGGAGGCCGGGTGATTGTCTGAGGCTTTGGCCGTGTATCGCTGAGGAGGTTTGCGCTTGCGATTCATCAGTTTGCTCTGCGAGGAAGCTAGGGTTTTGCAGGGCCGCTCTCCGTTCCCTGAATGATATGTTTTTTTATTATGGATAATATAATAGAATTTCTTAGCTCATATGTTTTGAATATGGTCAATATAACAATACTTTTAATACATTATTTATGTTTCATTCAATGTAACTTGTATTTACTTTTTTATTATTAAAAGTAAAAAATTATTAAAAAGTGATGTTGAATTTTTAAAGTATACTGTGATATTTTCACGGTATTTTGTATTACCTTGTTCTTTGCATGATAATAACATTTAAAATGTAAGCATTTAAGGTTTGATTTTATGATTTTGTTTAGAGTAATGATGAGTTCTTTTACCACATTATAAAACTGTGTCATTTTCATACCCCAATTTTAGAATGGGTGCTACCTGTAGAAGTACTTTTCAATTTGATGGTTGATTTTTAGGTTTTGGTTTTAATGGTACCAAGTGATAAAAATACGATTTCAAATGATCTCAAAATTTAATATTTTGAAAAGAAAAAAAAAATAGAAAACATTTTGTTTATTTTTAGGTGTTGATTTTAAGGTTTTTCTGAGCTCTTGTCTAGGTTTGAAGGCCATGTTTGAAAAATGTTGTAACTTTGAGCTCGTTTTAAACAATGGTGCTACCGGTGGCACCACTTTTTGATTTGCGGGTTGATTTTGATGTTTTGTATGTAAAAATATGGTTTTTTGGGGCCATAGTTGTCGTTTTGAGGTCACAATTCTCATTAAGTTGGTAACTATTTTATTTGAGTTTCACCCCTTAATTATAGAGATTTATCTAGGTAAATTCCACTTTTCAGGGGATAGAATCACTTCTTTCCTCCATTGTAGGGTTGGATCCTAATTTCTAGTAATAAGTGTGCACTTCAGAAGTAGATCCTATTTTCTAGGAGCTAGTTTATGTAGTGTAGTTATGGAGGTAATGGGGGGATCAAAGGGCCCATAGTGATAATAGTGAAGGTCGTTCAATCCAAGGTGAAGTATGTCCACTATATTATTGAATAAGGCTCACTATGGTAGTTAGATATATTGTAGTAGTAGGAACATAATAAATGTGAGAATACATTTTGGAAGGTTCCTTCTCTATAATGTTCTTAGGTGGAATTATATAAGGAGGGGATGAAAAATGTAATGATCATATTGAATAATATTATTATTGTAACAAGAGAGAATTGCTTGAGCAACATTTCCTTCCATAAGGAATAATATTTAATGTTGTTACCATATCTCAAGGGTTTTGCCTATTTATTTTGTTGATTATTTTATATGGATGATTTGAGTTATTTATAAAGTAATATTTTGATATTTTTTGAAGCATATAACATTTTGTATCAGAGCTCTTTCTTCAGCCAAAGAAAGGATGAATTCCTTTTTTTCTTTTTTTCGATTGTTTCAAGGGAAACAAAAAGGGGATGACACATTTCATATTTAATTATAAAACTTTATTACTAGAATTTGTAGAAAAAAGTGATTTGTTTGAATTCCTCTAAAAACAATACCCAATTTCAAAAAATAAATCATCTAGAACAAAGTATGGGAAGTGAAGATATCAACATTTTAAATTCGGGAATTGTTTAGGGTTTTTCCAGGAAAAACCATGTGATTTGCACAATAAGTTACTTTTATAATCCGTTGTCTTTATTGAAGATTTCTTGCAAGTATGATGAATCTTACTAGAAAATATGATGGAACTAGTATTAAAGAACTCCTAAATTCCCACAAGTCAACATGGAAAAAGCATCAGAAAGATTTGGTAAGTTTACACTTACAAGGCGACGCGGCCATTTGGTGGAAATTGCTCAACTATAGAAAAATCATGGCTCTCTCCATGAATAATTTAAAAATGTATTATTAGATAGGTCATCTCATTTTGGAAAAAAAGATATAGAGAGAACCAAATGATTCTTTTTATGTGGCAAATCTATATTCTAGGTTCATGGATGCATTCAACAAGAGAAGGTTATTGTTTCTTTTAACCCTAGTTACATGTATAATTTTATCAATGTTAGTTTGGATAAAAAGTTGCAATTACATGGAAAGAATAATCAAAACACATAGGTTGAAGGTGAAAATATTAAAATTTTTAAATATTTGAAGCTTACAATGGATAAGTATGTATTGCATTATGATTTCCATGCCATATATATGCATGTTGTGGATGCTATTCTTAGATATCATTGGATGAAATTGGTGGGTAAAGTTAATGTTAATGTGCCAAATAAGTTCATCAAGATTTGGTATAAGAAAAATAAAATCACATTGCAGGATATGTATCTTATTAAGAAATAAATATCCAAGGGGGAGCTAAAGAAGTTTTTGCAGAATCCGAAGTTGAATCAAAAGCATAGACTACAAATGCACTTAATGAAAAACACCAACAAGGGCATAAAAATGAAGAAGAAGCTAAGAAACCACATGTTGAAAAGTACAAGCAAGAAAAAAGAGAGCTAATGTTGATGTATATCACCATCCACACCACATAGAGAAACAAAAATCATCCAAGCAGGGGTGTTAACATTAAGACATTGAATATGGACCAACATGGCCCCAAAAAGGAAACCAACAAAGATATACATGGATAAATACCTACATTGCAAGATGATATCAGGATAGATCAACAATATCATGGAACCAAAGGTGCTATAAGAATAAATATTAGGGTGGAAATGTATCAATTGAACATCATGTTCATCTTCGATTAGGATCGACAGATTCACGTACTTGGTAGAAATTGGCTACAATACTTAGTCTGTCATATTGTATGGTTTGATCTGATTTTTCAAGGATGAAACATGTGAACGAGGATAGAATATAGTTCATTTTAATACCCTAGTTTTGAGTCTCTAGATTAATAATGTATTTTGTATATTTGATGAAAGGTAAAAGCGATCAAACAATTGAAAGGGACGAGAGTGCCTAGGAAATGTAATACTTTGAACAATGTTAGTTAATAAAATATATCACTATGTTATAGGAATGTTTGCCACACTTCATGAATCTTACTTTGACGGCCTTACTTTTCCCTCTCCAGACTCAAATTTCCCTTTTGCGCATTCCATAGTCAAATATTCAAAATTTTGTACATACACGTGAGACACAGTTAGAAAACTCATGTATATGCAAGTTGCTCCATTACAACCCGCGTACATTGAGTTTTGTGCTCAAAAATTAAAAAATATGTCAGTTTTTCATGCCAAGTTATGAGATCCATGATCATTGACCTTCCATATATTGGAAATTCTCTGAATCGAGCCTTCGATTCCATTTGAAGGCTATAAATTGAGCGATATACAAGACTTGAAGACATTTATCATTGAGAGCAAAGAAAATCTAGAGAAATTTCACCTCATATTGAATCTGCATCCCTTTATCCTCGAAAGTCTGAACTTATTTTGTGATCATCCCCCAAGTTCTTCCTATCTTGAGAAGGAGAAACTCAATTACTCTAACTACTTGTGAGATTTCCTTTTTGGAGGATTGAAGTGGTGAAGGCCCAGGTGGAGGGACTTAGTTTCTCTGTTCCGATATGTGTCGTTACAAAAAAATTTCACCTATGTACTTATCTTGATTACATTAATATAAATATTCCATTCTCGTCCAATTATATGTTGCAAATATTTGTATTACTTTCCATGGGCATATTTGTTATATATGTTAGTGGATTATGCTAGTTTATATGCTAACATTTCATACAATTTCCAGATTCTTTTGTATCTTGTATGTTGAGGACAAGTTGCAGGTATTAAGCATTGGATGATGAGCTCAACCCTGGTCTTCTAAGGATGTCCGGACGAGGTAGGATTCTAGCCTTCCTTTTTTTAGAATTTCTTTTTATCTAGAATATTTGAGACTAGAGTTGATTTCTCAGTGTCGTTTAGTATGTTGTGGTTTAACCCTAGCCATAGAGAAATTTTCCTTATAACATAATTGGTGACTCCAGTGGGGAACATTTTTACCCACTTTTATATAGTTTTTACCCTATCTTTCCTATTTTTGAGACAGTATGGACTAATTTTGTAGTGTAAGACTTGGTTTGAACTAGTTTTGTCTAGAGTTTTGATGTATTTATGAAATTCTTCTGCTCGTTTGTGCCTCTAGAGGGCATATGACATCACTAGAATATAGGATAGGTTCTCACCCCGCTTTGCATATTTTCATCATCCTATTATCACAATTCATATGCCCTAGGTACGAACCCATTTTATAACGACAAAAAACCTTCTCGTTGTCACTAGAAGTGTCGTTATTAAGTGGTAGATACTTACCAAACATGGGTACCCTAGTTAGAATATTTTTTTCCATTTGGTTCCCATGAAGAAGTTACTCCATAGGTCTGGGAGTCCTTTATAGTCCTGATATGAATTTCTGTTCGAACCTCATTACTCTTACTCAATATCATTATGACCACTACATATGGGACTCCCGCCGAGTCTTAGTTAAGTTCTTTTTGGACTCCTCAAAAAATGAAAATATTATCGAGTGAACTTGTCTTTTTCAAACTCATTAAATGGATTTGAAAGGATGTCTATTTTGGTATAAGTTTAACCATTTTACAGAACAAATAGGCTACTTATGAAAAAGAAATACTCTAGTCACCACTGGCTATAAGTGTTCTCCTGGGTATTATTTTATACTTTTCGAGCCCAAGGGACTAAATCTACGAAAAAGGATGCCACTGGAAGTTTCTAGTGTCAAGTTGTAATTTCATACCATTATCATGCTTATATTGTTGAGACTAATGTCAGATCCCACTTTCTCATTATAAACCTCTTGCCCCAATAATTCTCAACATTATCCAAGCAATGCCTTCCATATATCCTTTGCAACTTAACACCCTTTCCATGAAGAGTAAACATCCCCTCGAGTGTCCATGTCCTAAATTCATTCCCTTGAATTGAACATGTGTATGTTCCACTACTTGGAACTATTCTCTTACTCGCGACACTTGTTTCCTCTCTTGTATCACATCATTTCTTTTACTATGAAAAAACAAAAAAACATGGGAAGGAAAATAATATTATCTCCTATTGACAACAATTGTATCTCCTTTGAATAGAGAATAAATTATTGAGTCCATTTCATCCAAGTTTTTGGTTTATCATTGCCTTATGAAGTTGAACGTGTTACTTAGAGTCTACTTCTATGACTACTTACTCTTCTAGTCTCTATGGAGAGTTTGTTGATTCCTTATGTTGTTAGAGTTTAAGCTATTATTAAGTTTATTTTAAATTTACTAGATAACCATAGCATAGATAGGATCCCTGAGAGAAACACAATCACAAGAGACACATCATTTATCCTGGGAAACCCTCATGGGGGAGAAAACCAAGAAAACACTTCCTTAATATAGATAGCCAATACAATGCCAAGACAATAACCCAAACACTAGAGAATATCCTCTCCCAAGTAATGTGCCTCTCTCTCTTCCTTCTTCTTCTACTGCAGCTCCAAACTTGTGCTCTAGATCATCGAATGAGTGAGTGAGAAAATAAGGCATTGACCTCCTTTATTTATACAAGCTGACAAGAGATTAAAGGAGGTGTCTCTTCACTGGCAGGGTCGACTTATCTTTTTGGGTGGTTAGAACCACTTTAATTTTCTTGGGGGATGAATTCTCAATTAGTATATTACAATTAGGGTTTGACCAATCCAAAAAAGGGCACTTGGTCATTTACAATGTTCGGCATGATCAATACACAAAAGGGGATTGATCTAATGAATAATACATCAATAATAAATAGAATACTCGTTGCAGTTACAATATTTCAACACTCCCCCTTAACAAAAAGGGTATTCTACAACAACATCAGGCGAGAGAGAGGGAAACATCATCAACAACATCTGGAACACTGACTAGCATATCTATAAATCATTGAAATTTTTTCGCATCATCATCATCTTCAACAAGAAGATGAATTGGCATCATCATCATCATCTTCAACAAGAAGATGAAGTGGCATCAACATGGATTAGTATAACACTAATACATAATTATCATCAATAACAACACAAGGTTGATACAACATCAACAAAAACCATATCACAACACAAAGGTTGGATCATCATCATCAACAACAACATCATAGCATGAAGGTTGGAGCATCATCAACATCGACACTAGGCTGAGAATATTCAACACAAAGATGGCATCACATCACGAGGCTAGCTACACACCATCATCGACATGAAACATGAATCACAACACAAGTCTAGAAACAAAAAATTAGCATGAAGTTGTCATAACAACATGAGGTTGGAAACACAACATTAGCATGAAGCTGGCATCACAACATGAGGATGGAAACACATCATCACATAACGAGTCTAGAAACACATAATCACAACATGAGCCTGGAAACACATCATCACAGCACGAGGCTGGAAACACATCATCACAAAACGAGAATGGTAACACATCATCACAACACGAGGCTGGCAACACATCATCACAACACAAGGCTGGAAACACATCATCAACACAAAGTTGGAAATCTTTAGCACTAGGCTAGTAGCACAACATGAAGTTTCCATCACAAAAACACTACTCCCCCTTTCGAGGGAGGTCCTTTCGGAATACACCAAGCTTATTCTGAAAGTGCTCAAACTTTACACGAGATAGAGGCTTGGTCAACACATCAACAACATGTTCATCCGTGCTAACATACTAGAGCTTTATGGCTCCTCTCTGCAACATATCATGAATGAAGTGATACCGGATCTCTATGTTCTTCGAATCATCATAGAACACATCACCTCCATACAAATCTAGTTATCACATAGGATCATGATGGATTCCATCTCTAGATCAAATAGATATGTCAACAGAATTTGAAGCCATACAACTTCACAACTGGTGAAACATGAAACAATGTATTCCTCTTCTTTGGTGCTAAGAGAAATACTTGATTGCTTCCTACTCTGCCATGAAGTCATGGCTGACCTCAGACTGAAAAAACATCCTAAACTGCTCTTTCTATTTGAAACACTTCCAGCACAATATGAATCAGTGTAATCACTCAGTCTGAGGTCATGATCTCTAGTATAATAGAGACCACAATCCAATGTACCCTTAAGGTATCTCATCATATGTTTTGCAGCAACAATTTGTGAACATGTCTGGGTTCTACCATATACTAACTCAAGGAAAAACATATATCTAGCTTTTTATTCGTCAGATACATCACTGAACAAATAATCTATCTATACAGAGTAGCATCAACCAATTATGACGAGGTATCTACTAGGAGCTTCAACTTCATTTCCATGGGTGTGTACATGGATTTACATGTCAAACCTCTTCATTTTAACTGCATACTTCCCTTGGTTAAGGAAGATCTTCTTTGTGTTCTGCCAAACTTCAAGACCTAAGAGATAATTCATTTAGGTATTCCATTAAAATCTTTTTCAATCTTCTTCTGCAATTTCTGATGATCTTTTCTTCATCTTTTCAAGAATACATAATCTACATATAGTAGTAACATCACTGGTTCATCATTCATAACCTTCAGATAAAGGTTAGAATCAACTTTACTCTTGGTAAATACCAAGCTCGTCAAGAAGTTGTCAATTCTTCCATACCAAGCTCTAGGATCTTGCGTCAACACGTATAGAGCTTCCTTCAACCGATAGACATGAGTCTTTCTATCTTCAATCTTTAAATAAAATTTTCTCATTACATTGTACCAATCTTGTACACTTTCTCAACTGCAACTCAATCTTCACAATCATGTGCTAGCTCTATGTTCTCTCTGTAAAGCACTATCTGTCTCACTTCCTGAGAGTATTTCCTCTCCTTTTTATGCAAATGTTCCTTCTAGAACTAGGACTCTGCACCTGTAGCTGCTCTGAAGTTGAGAATGACTGCTTCATTCTCATTGTGGTTGTTGAAATATATGAGTAACTCCTCTTATTCTATCACGATAACAACTTCATATGAAACTAAGAGTGGATCAATAACTTATACTGAAGGTATATCTTCTTCTTTCATGGAGGTAACTCTATATTTCATTGTAATTCATGTCTCCATGAACCAAATATTGTGATGCACCAACTTTCACTAAATTTTAAATATGAGGATTGCTCCCCCTACATCTCATACTATATATGAATCATGGTTGTTCTAGTTGTCTTCATAAATCTTGGAAGTATTTCTTCAATTACTGGAGTAAGTGTCTCATCATAGTCTTATCCCTATTCCTAGGAGAATCCTCTAGACACACATCAGGGTTTGTACATTTGAAACATGCTTGATCTGTATAGATGAATCTTGGAAGTAAATATTTAATTCTCTTCTAGTCTCACGGAAGAATCCATATCCTAGTCTTTCTGATTGGCTTTCTTCTCTCTTACTAAAATAAGGGAATCTTCCTAGGAGATTTCATATCTCCTAGAAGTTTCTAAAGCTAGGATCTAGTCTTCTCATGACATCTGTCTCCCAGTCCTGGAATTTGTCTCTTCATCTAATCCTTTCTGAGATCTGGATTACTTTCGATTTCTTCTGAGTCTACAAGGAATTCATCATCTCGTACAGGGTATACTTAGTGTTGAATACCAAGTCTAAATATGAAACACAGAGTCAAGATTCAAATGAGTTCTTCTTCCCATTAAGGTGGATTCATTAACCTTTGAACAATTATGTTGTGAGTTCTTGTTCTAATGTTTAGTCATCCTTGGAGACTTTTGCTCCTTTCAATCAATCTTCATATGAGATACTCTGAATCTAAAAAGATAGCATCTTCTTCATATTCTTTGGTACATGAGTGTATATGGTCATGTACATGTTCTTATTCATATCTCATCTAATATGTTTCTTTCTGCAACCTTCACTATAGCTTCCTCAAGTTTATCACCTGCGACTTGAAACAAGGTCAACAAAACAACAAGCAATAATAATACTCTTTTGATAATAGTATATAAAACAAAGACACAAATAATCATCACAGTAGCTCCTTTAGAGATATCACTTGTGACCTGTCTGAAGCAAAGATCAAAAGTAAAAAATACAATACGAAATGAGGTCAACACTCTTATAGTGTTGTGATCAAACATGCCTCCATGGTAACATGGAATTAACACAAGAAGTTTTTCCTAGAGGAGATGTTAGTTGTATATGTTACATTAAGCATTTACCTCAATAAGCCCACATGATACCAAGTATAATACTCTTCAAGGACTGCTACCTCAACTATAGTGTTTACTTGTAATGGGGTAGTTATCAACTTTGTCATGTGCAACTTTGAATATTATCAACTTAATTAATCAAACCTAGAACCTAGAGTCTTGTCCTCAAGAATGAGTGTGTTTATTTTCTTCCAAGTTTCCTTCACTCAAGATGACAAGTGATTTATTCAACCTGTCTTTTGTACTAGGAAAATATGTTATCTTGACATAAGGTTGGGTTAGAGAATAAAATCTATGATCTCAACTTTAATCCATCTAATACCTTGACTTTAATTTTGACCAAAGGTTAGTATGATGGTCATAGCTTCAACATGAAACCTAGATCAAACTAATGTCATAACAAATAGATGCATATAAGAATAATAAAACCTGGATTTCATTATTCCTCTTAATGTGTTGGATCTTGAGATCCTTCTGTATGTATGGAAAGAGATCCCTTCTCCTGCAAATACTGTTTAAATCTTAACAATTTAAACATATGTGAGTACATACCTCTGATAACATTTGTAGGTAGTGGCACCATATGGTAGTAGCGGTAATAATTACCAACTCTTAAGAAATTCAAGGGTGAATTCAACTGGTATTGTAGCTGATACCTCAACTGATATTGCAACTGTAATTGATACTGCAATTGATTCTAAAGCTGCAACTGCAGCTGCAACATAGGGTTTTATGAGGAAACCCTAATTTTTCAAACTTCAAATTTTGAAATTCTGATCTAGGGGCTAGATGCGCTGAGCTGAGGCAAGTAAGATGGTGCAATAAGATTTTTGAAAATCCAAATTTTACCCCCTCAAACTTGACCAGTGGATTTCTGGACTGGTGCTTCTGGTTTTCTAGTACTTCTGGTTTTCTGGTACTTCTGGTTTTCTGGTTCTTCTAGTTTTCTGGTACTTCTCGTACCAATGAAAACTAGGGTTTCACTTTCTGGGATTTCTATCCATTGAAAAGGTGTGTTGAAGGTGTCAAAGAGTTCCTTGGGTTAGGGCGCACTTTTCTAGATGACTTTTGGGTTGAAATTCCTCTTCAATAAAAATCCCTAATTTTCTTGTACAACAACAGTGATATTTTTCTTTTTCTTGTGAAAGATTCTCTCTTCAGCTTAGCTCTAATACCATGTTAGAGTTTAATATATTATTAGGTTTCTTTTCAATTTACTAGATAACCATAGCATATATAAGATCACTGAGAGAAACACAATCACAAGAGACACATCATATATCCTGGGAAACCCTCATGGGGGAGAAAACCCAACAAAACATTCCTTAATATATATAGCCAGTACAATGCCAAGACAATAAACCAAACACTAGATAATATCCTCTCCCAAGTAATGTGCCTCTCTCTCTCTTCCTTATTCTTCTACTGCAGCTCCAAACTTGTGCTTTGGATCATCGAATAAGTGAGTGAGAAAATGAGGCGTTGGCCTCCTTTATTTATAAAAACTAGCAAGTGTTGAAAGAAGGTGTCTCTTCATTGTTAGGGCTGACTTGTCTTTTTGGGTGGTCAGAACCACTTTAATTTTCCTGGGGGGCGACTTCTCAATTAGCATATTACAATTAGGGTTTGACCAATCCGCAAAAGGGGACTTGATCATTTACAATTCCTAGCATGATCAATCCACAAAAGGGGATTGATCTAATGAATAATACATCAATAATAAATATAATACTCTTTGTAGTTACAATATTTCACCACCTGCATCACAAAATTTTGTCAATGATTAGTGTTAAGTCTATGTTACATGTATTATCCATCCATCTTATTCTCTTTCTCAAAGGAAGTATAAGCCTATGTCGACCATCCATCAAAATTATTGACTTTGCATGTTGGCCATCCCCTTACTAGTGAATCTCAGAATCACATGAATTTTTTTTCCTACCCTATACCTTAGGATTATGTTCATCATTGGTAGGTGACCTTGAACCCAACGTATGACATATCTTCATTAGTTTTTGAATGGGGTGTTTACCTTGTCTTCGACAGTAAGAAATCTATCCATACATTGAGATTCATGTAGTGTATTGGTTTTCATTAGACCCTATTGGTGGTTTCATTTCCTTTGTTGGTAATTTTCATATTGGATGCTAGTGAGAGGGTCTCTTTCATGCACTACTTGGATATTTTGCATGCAAGAGATGCACATGGTCATTGGTTTGTTAACATTTTATTTGTACGTGTTCTTCCTAATCATCAAGCTATTTCTTTTTACCTCACGCTGGATGATGAGAGATTCCTTAATGTTATCCTTTTAGTGGGTCTCATTCAATCGACTTCAACTCATCTATTTTGGAATTGATATCTAGAGTCATAAGAGTACCTAGAGGCTTGCAATCATCAGTGGCAGGTTCTTCTTCGATCGACAGTTTGGAATACATCAATATCTCTCGATTGATAGATTATTCAAGTGTTCAACTTCAACACCTTTATTCACACTTTTTGAATTTACTCAGTCCCTTGAAACCTACTTTCATTATCGGGGGGTTATATCATGTTTTTTAATAGTATAAATCAATGACTGGTAATCAAATGAAGTCTCATTTTGTTCAGCTTCAACTCCTTTATTCACATGATGTAGACTTTCACCTTCAGAGGATAGTGTAGAATACCTACAATTCAGAGTAGAAGCATCCCATATTTTCTTTTATCTTTCATCGTAATAGTACCTATATGACTTCAGTGATCATGGAAGATGAGATTGTACTCCATTATATACATCTATCTTGAGATGATTTTGAGACTAGACTCCACTATGTCTAGTTCGTGACTATGACAAGCCTGTGGAATATGTCCACTTTGTATTTCCTATTCATATCCATGAACACCTATTTGTTATATATCCATACAGATCTGTAGTGTAATCAAGATTGGCATCCATGTGTATAGATTCAATATGAATTGTAATATTCTCATAGGGGACTAGTTCTTCTAGATGGGCCCTCACTACTCCACTTCTGAGAATTACAATTTTTTTCAACCATCGTGATTGCTCCTCTAACCTCACACATTAGGGGGCATATGTTATATAATTTTTTCCACACTCCATGCATCTTAATTTTATGACCTTACCTTTCCCTATGTTGACTCAAATTTCCCTTTTTCTCATTCCAGAGTCTAAAATTCAAAATTTTGTACATATACACAAGCCACTGTTAGAAAACTTGTGTATACACAAGTTGCTCCATTACAACCCACATACATCAAGTTTTGCGCTCAAAAATTAAAAAATATGCTAGTTTTCCATGACAAGTCATAAGATCCATGATCCTTGACCTTCCATATACTGGAAACAATCTAACTAGACCCTTCAATTCCATTTGAAAGCTATAAATTGAGCCATATACAAGCCTTGAAGACATTCATCATTGAGAAGAAAGACACTCTGGAGAAATTTCACTTCACATTGAGTCTACATCCCTTTATCCTTGAAAGTATGAACCTCTTTTGTGTTCATCCCCCAAGCTCTTCCTATCTTGATAAGGAGAAACTCAATTACTACGACTACTTGTGAGCTTTCCTTTGTGGAGGATTGAAGTGGTGAAGGCCAAGGTAGAGGGGCTTATTTTCTCGGTTCCAATATGTTTCATTAGAGAAGTTTTCACTTATGTACTTCTGCTAATTACATTAATATAAATACTCTTTTCTCGTCCAATTATATGTTGGAAATATTTGTATTACTTTCCATGGGAATATTTGTTATACATGTTAGTGTATTATGCTAGTTTATATGCTAAGGTTTCTTACAATTTTGATATGCTTCTGTATCTTGGATATTGAGGAGAAGTTGTAGGTATCAAGCATTGGATCGTGATCTCAATTGTGGTCTTATTCAAACGTCTATACGAGGTAGGATTATATCCTTCCTTTTGTTAGAATTTATTTTTATCTAGCATATGTGAGACTATAGTTGATTTATGGGTGTTGTTCTGTCTGTTGTGGTTTTCCCCTAGCCATAGAGAGATTTTCCTTGTAACACTCTAGTTGGAAGATGAAAAAGGACAAGAATTATAGGGGGCTATGATTCCACGAGAGAAGGGGGAGTTGATGGGCTAAGCCTTTATATTTTGAATTATTTTTATTTACCCAAATTTGAATTTTAGAAAGAAAGAGGGGGTTACATGAGATTCTTGGGGGGAGTCCACATTATGCATTGATTATTAAAATCCCATTCATGATTGTCTTGGGTTTGGCCATTATTTGTTACTTAATTTATTTTAGAGTTATTTCACTCTCATACATGCTTCTTTCTCATTCTTGGTTTTTCATGGGGAAGTGAAAATGAATTGTTGAAGCTAATGAGCCATGGTTGGTTGGAAGTAGGAATTATTGGTGTATCCCGACAATAAATGGATGCTTGTATGCTTGAGATGAATTTTCATGTTGATAAACCTTGATCACAAATTTGAATCCTGAGAGTTCCAACATTAATATTTATTGACCAGTAACAATGAATCCTTGGAATGAGATCGACACCTTGACAGACTATGTGGCAGTGAAGGGGGTTCATTTTCTTTGGGTGGTGCAGGACGAAGGGGAAGAGAGCTAGTAAACTAGGTTTTTTTGTGTGGTTGAGAAACCAATGAGATCTTGATTGCTGACTTGTTTGGGAAACTGAGTGTCATTCATAGACCTATCCTTGTGGATTCAGAGCCTCAGATCAAGGGTGGCCTCTTGAAAAGAGTTCATGTATTTCCTAATGTTGAGTGAAGCATCCCACACCTACATCGAGTTGGTGTACTTACATTTTAAAGATAATTTCTCTGTCATGCATTCCTCTTCTTGTATATTTATCTCCACTTTTCATTAAATATTATGTTTGTAATGTTTTATGCTATTACTGTTGTTGGTTATTGATATGCATGGAATGATTAAGCATTATTTTACATTTTAGTTTGGTTCTTGATGTTTGCATGTGCATTATAATGTTTCTTGAATTAAAATATTGCTATTAGAATTTGAAATCAGTCCAAGAGGTGAATTTTAGGTGTACCTGAGCAATGGGTACAATCCAGATCAATATCAGAGAAGAATCGTGAGAGAAATATTTTTTTGGGTTTGTTATTTTGGGTCTATCACAATTGGTATCAGAGTTGTAGGTTACAACATGAGACCTTCAAGGGCCTGCTACAAGAAAACAAGATTTTCTTGAGCGAAATTAATTAATTTTTATGGGACAACGTTAGAGGGGATATTTGCTTTTGTGAATAATCATTGTCATTCAACCATGGAAATCATGCTCAAGTTAACCTCCATGGCCCTGGAATTCCAACAAGCTCTCTCTTTCATGATTTGGGAATATTAATAGACAATTATTCCTTCTAGGAAAACAACATACAATAGTCTTCACTCTATCTCTCACATGGATTCCACATCGTTGATCGTTGATCTATGATATGTATTGTTTCTTTATAGCACATGCATTGTGGAAGGTTTTCATAACATGTTTATAATAAAAATGGAACCTTTTATCATGTGTGTCAAGCAAGGAGAGCCATGGAACCCTGCGAGGATTGTACATGGTATACATTTTGATTTCCACCTCAGCGCCCCATCATTACGCCTAGTCAGTTCCTCATAATCTACCATATATTCCAAATTTCACCCCATGATACGTCCATTCACCACCCCGTGTCGTTGGAATATTTACACAAATTTCAAAAACCAATGAGAAACATCGATCACTGGACTGTAGTCGACTGTCAAGGAGCCAGAGGGGAGCTTATGCAGGTGGCCCAGTGGACTGGACTAGACTATACTAGATTCGACTGGAGAAGTTATATAAATAATTATGTAGGCGACTCATTGGTTGGTGATCCTATGTCTCGGTGGACCAGACCAGACAAGATTCAATTGGGGTAGTTATATGGAGTCTTGTGTGGGACACGGCTCGGTGGTTGTTGGCCCAGCGGACTAGACTGGATCAGAGTTGATTGGGGGATTTATATAGAGGATTATGTAGTGGCCTGATGGTTGGTGTATTTGTGTCCCGGTGGATAGGATTCAATTGGAAAATATTGTAAGGAAGCTTGTGCAATGGCCCAATGGATTGGACTAGTCCAGAAGTGTATAAAAAAGGGGAGAAGGGGAAGCACTCCCTGTTGACCAAGGCCATGCCAGTGCCACTACATTTTCATGTTAATGTCATTTCATCTAATTAATCCATGTCAGTGCCACATCATCATCCATGTCAGTAGATAGCGAGTTCTGTTAAGAATTCTAGGTATGCATTTTTTTTTAAAGGACAAAGTTGTTGATTCCATATTTATACAGAATTTGTCAGGAGAATCCAATTCCAAATCTATTTTTTTTTTGTTCCTAATCATAAATACTATAAGTTCCAATATAATTCATTTCTTTGTTCTTTCAATATTTTCTTCTACAAGGGGAAGAAGTTGGCCTCTGAGATTTGTTGTACCTGTGAAATAAGTGCAAAAAGGGATGAAACTGTTGATTTTAGAGAGCCATAACTTTTAGCTCAAATATCATATTGGGGAATAATTATAGTTGTTGGACACATGATGTAGAAGAGAACAACCTAGAATTATTAAAATTTGGAAAATTATGATACAATTATTCATGAATTGAGAAGAAAAAATACCTGTAGCATTACTTGACATAACTTCTATAATATGCATAATTCTAAGAAAAAAGGTTACTTGCACATTTTGTAGAATTAGAGGTATAAGAAGATTAGGTCAAGACAGGATTACAAATTATAGTCACAAAATATGGGTAAGGAGCCTTTAGTTATGAGAGAGAAGTGAAAGGCCATCATATCAGTGTTGGAAAAGTAGAGGGAAAATCTAATAGATATAGGAGTAGAGTAGAACCAATAGAATCAATAGAGACTGTGAGAAGCTTGAGAATGGAAGTGCATAGTTACAAAGTAGACAATGAGAATATGACGAGAGCAAATAACCAAATAAATGATCAAATGATGAAAATCATAAATTATTTGTAGAGACAAGCAAAGAATGGATCAAGCTCAAGGAATGAGGAAGAAGGAATATGATGCAGTAGCATCCTTGGGCCCGGGAAATCCACAACACCCAAAAATATTTTCATTCTGCAAATGAATAAGGACAATGTTAGCGGTCCATTTTATTTAGTTAATTTGCTATAAATTGGAACTATTGATTACTCTTGTAGCTACTCTTTCTATGTTGAAACTTGTGCTAAAACTCGTGATGAAACTTCCACGCATAGAGAAATTTTACAAGTGTCATGTTGAAACTCGTGCTGAAACACATATTGAAACTCGCGTTGAAACACGCATTGAAACTAGCACATATAGAGAAATTTTACAAGTGTCATGCTGAAACTCATGATGAAACTCGTGTTGAAACTCATGCTGAAACTCATGATGAAACTCGTGTTGAAACTCATGCTGAAATTTTACAAGTGTCACAATATTTCTTCATTTGCAACATTTTGGATGCATGCATTTGATTTTTCCATGCTGGTATGCAATTCATGATGAGTCACAGTTACCGTTAGGTAAAAGAACTCCCAGCTAAAGGAAAAATCATGACCAGGGTACCTCTCCATTGTCAGGTCATGAACCCCATCGATTTGAACCCCGACACATCGCTTCCCAATGGGACATTCTACCACCACTCTCTGTTAAAGAATGAGGAGATCAAGCGAAAGATCCAAGAACTGATCCACAAGGGGTACATACGTCCCATCTCATCACCTTGTGGGATCCCAATCGTGATGGTACATAATAAAGATGAAACTTGGTGACTCTACATTGATTACCGAGCTCTGAATAAAATCACAGTCAGAAATCGGTACCTGATTCACCGAATTGAAGACCTCCTTGATCATCTCACAGGGGCCATATACTTCAATAAGATTGATCTAAAGTCTAGATACCACTAGGTCCTGATAGAACAAATAGATGTATGGAAGATCACCTTCAAGTTAAAGGAAGGTCTTTTTGAATTGTTGGTCATGACCTTTGTCTTGACAAATTCTCCATCCACTTTCATGAGGATGATGGACAATATCCTACAACCATTCACCAATACTTTTGTAGTGGTTTATCTGGATCACATTCTCATTTACATCAATACTTGGGAATAACACTTGCAACATATTCAACAGGTTCTGCACACCCTGCGGTAGCACAAGCTGTACGCGAACTTCATAAAATGATCCTTCGGCATGGACAAGGTCCATTACCTAGGATACATTGTTGATCATCATGGTTTACATGTGGATCCAGCCAAGATCCAAGTCATCCATGACAGGCCAGCCCTAAACACACTCACTGAGCTTCGAATATTCTTGGTCCTTGTCAATTTCTACGACAGGTTCATCTTATGATTCTCCCATATTACATGGGTCCTTAGCCAAGTAACCAGGGGTGGTGGTAAGGAGAAATTTGTGTGGGGTCGGTCCCAACAATAAGCATTCGATGATTTGAAGCAGTGCTTGTGCTCAACCCCAATACTTTCAGTACCAAACCTACAACATCCCTTTGAGATCAAGATAGATTCTTTAGAGTATGTTGTGGGCATCGTTTTCACTTAGCACAACCACCTCGTGGCCTATAATAGTGAGACACTATCAGATGTTGTCTGTAAGTACCTACTTATGACAAATAAATGTAATCCATTTTGAAATCTTATCGCCAATGGAGACATTACATTCTTGGGAAGGAGACAATCATCCACACTGATCATAAGCCATTGCAATTCATGCATACACAAGGCAGATTTTAGAATGACCACCATCAGAAGTGGTTCACATACTTGCAACAATTCCACCTCAACATAAAGTATAAAACATGAAGCACCAATCGTGTCATTAATTGTCTCAGCAGACCTCCAGTCACGACACTCACCATGATGCTAGACTCTTGCAATCATGAGACCCATGGATGGCCCCAACTTTATGAAATAGACCCAAAATTCTCCACCACCTACCAAATGTTGGGCGCAGAGGCAGTTGTAGCTAATTTCCATCTTCAGGATGGGATGTTGTGTCGTTTGGGCCATATATGCATTCCATAAAGAGAGCGAGTGAAGATGATCTGGGAATCCCACTAGAGTCAGGTGGTAGGACACTTTGTCATCGAAAATACAGTGACAATGCTGCAAAAACATTTCTACTGGTCAAAACTTCGATAGGAGGTCAGCAAGTATATCAAGTCCTGCACTGTCTGCATTATTTCCAAGCCGACCACTAAGAAAAAAGGCTTGTACACCCCTTTGCCTACTCCTGACAGGCCATGGGAATCCATCTCCATGGACTACATGCAGGGATGATTTTAAAGATGGAAATTTATTTTAAAATGTAGAAACCTTGGTGAATCTTACTAATCCTTCATATGCAAACTATAAATGTTTGGCGATATTTTTGTAACAATATTCAAATTTCTAAGGATTTTATATATTTTTTATAAAATTTTGGCGATTTTTAAGGTAAAATAATTTTATCCTATAGAATTTGGGTGAATCATTTTTAAAATAGTGAATCTCATTTTTGGAAAAACCATGAAAAATTAGCCCATGAGTGAAATTTAGCCCCTAAAATCATCCATGACTACATGTTGGGCCTCCCTTCCACCAAGCAGGGAAATGACCATATTTTTATGGTTGTTGATCACTTTTCTAAGATGGCAATTATGGTCACCTACAAGAAGAGAATCACAACAGAGGCCACTTCCAAGCTCTTGTTTGAGAGAGTCTGGGTAAATTTTGGAATCCCACAAACCATTGTCTCAGATTAGGACAGTTGATTTATCAGCACATTCTGGTCGAGCCTCTGGTCACTGCTGGACACCAAGCTCAACAAATCCATGGCCTTCCACCCCTATATATATGGACAAAATGAGGTTGTAAATCAAATGATCATGCATATCCTGCACATGTATAATTTCAATCACCCTTGCACATGGGATGAGAATCTTCCCTATGTCCAACATATCTACAACCGAGCATTGCATAGCTCAAATGGAGACAACCCCTTTCAAGTGGGGTTGGGATTACAACCATTGGGTCCCATAGATGTTGCATTACCCCTTTCAATCACCTTGGTCACTCATCTCCTGCTCCAACTGAAGCTGAAAAAGCCACCCGGTGCATTGAGCAGATCCAACGCATCTATCAACAGGTTCAATATATCCTATAGAAGTCCAATGAAAAGTACAAGCAATGCCATGATCAACACCGGGTGCCACATAAGTTTCAGGTGGATGAAATAGTTTTGTTGCATTTGAAGAAATAATTCCTTAATGGACCCAATTGGAAGCTTTACCCACTCAATTATGGGTCGTACACCATCACCAAGGCCATGGGTGACAATTCTTTTGATCTCAAAATTCCTCCTTTCCTTGGCATGCACCTAGTCTTCAACGTGGATCTCCTTAGACCTTATTTCCCACCATTATTGGACACCTCAAAGATAGAAAAACAATTGAAACCAACAAAGCTCAACCTAGACTGCATATAAGAGGAATCGAGTGATCATATTGTAGACAAACAGGTCAAGGTAACTCGCCAACAAAGGATCCAACTTTATCGGTTGTCAAAGCAAGGCAGCTCCTACACCAAGGCAAGTGGCTCACCCGGGGACAAATTTAGTAGAAATTTTCTCATCTAATGTGGGCACTCAGAGAAATGGAGACCATTTCTTCATAAGGGGGGAGGATTGATCCAAATGGATGTTGGTGGCCTCCCACCTATTCCAACTGGCTCATTTTGGAAGTTTTCCAATTTGACATTTATTTCCTAGTTTTCAGGTCCCTGACTTCCGAGGTCGTTTTGAGGCCCTAAACAACGTTTTTAGGGCTCGCCACAATTAAGATGTGTACAACTCGCCACATACAACATGTGTAGTCCTCAAATGTACTAACTTACCCAAATGGGGCCCAGATGACTTTTGGCACTTCATCTCCTAGGGTTAGGTTTTTGTATGTCTAGGGTTTTTGATATTCATGTTTATTGTAAAAAGGCCTTGAGAGCCTCATTGTAATCATATTCTTGAGAATGAGTGTATCCTTCACATCTCTTCTCAGAGATAAGCCTCCACCATTCTAGAAATATTGTTTTTCGCTGCATTTTACAGTTTCAACTTATTTCCTTATTGAATAGAAACAAGTGTTACTGTATATCTATTATTCTGTGTTAAGCATCTTTTGATAATAATCTGCATTCATTTCGTTCTTCTCATAAAATCCGGATCAAAGGGCACATAATATCTGTTCGTGGTGGTTTCTCGACAATATTGTTGAAATCCAAGTTGGGTTACATAACCAGTGTGAGGTATGTGGATGTTGGTGAGACACATACAACTTGGAGGAATGTCATCACGAAGGAGAGGAGTAGGAAGGGGATGTAACATCCTCCTCATTACGACAACAACTCTTTAACAGGTGCAATTTGTTTTTTGTGTGTTTAAGGTGTGTGCGCGCGTGTAAAAAGGAACAGACACACTTGACTCTACGTCGCCACCTGACAACCAACAAGATGCAACCACGATGATCACAACAAGAAGACTTAAGGTGCACAACAAGTAACTTCAAGCAATAAACGACCATAGACATAAGGCGCACAACCATTAACTGCAAGC
>SNQJ01S0115196.1:0-28082 GCA_010110895.2 Picea sitchensis
AAAGAAAATATGATCCAAAAGATGGTACAACTATGTTTCAAATGCCCACAACTCTAAAACAAGTGAAAAAATTAGTGAGGTGGGCCAAGGAAAAATGAAAAAGGCACAATGGGATCTTATAGAGATGGAGGGACAAATAAATATTGTTATAAAATAAAAGAATATTTTCAAAAGAGGAATTAAGAAATTTGAAAGATTTAGAGAAGATAAAAAGGATTTTTATAGAGCAGGAAGAGGTAGAATGGAGGTGGAAAATCAAATCAATTTGGCGATCATAAGGGGGCAAAACACAATTTTTTTTTCAAAATTATGCCAAGCACATAAGAAATATTGATACAATTTTGGAGATAAAGAACAAAGAAGGGGTCAAAGTCAAAATTTTTGAGGAAATTACAAAGGGAGATGTTAACCATTGAGTGATTTGTTCTAAGAACCTATAAGGGAAAATATAACTAAAATATTGGAAGTGATCTATTTCTTTCCATGGTTGATGGAAGATTAGGAGGATGAGGAATCAAAATCCAATGTGACCAGGAAGAACTTAAAGTTTTTTTATCATCATTCAAGAAGTCAAAAAGTCCAAGCCTAGATGGGTGGACTATAGAATGGGTGGACTTGATAACCTCGTTGTAGAGGACCATCGAGTGTTGGTTTTTTCTTAGACTCAAAAAATGTTTAATATTATTCATGAGGAAGTAAGAAGCAAGGGTTACAATTTTATGCGGATTGATGGCACAACAAAGGCATACGACAAAGAGAAATTTGTAAATGAATTTCAAGCGTACGACAAAATTCCTATATTTTTATTGACATCACAAGTAGGTGGTCTAGGGATTACACTTATTGGAGTTGATCGAGTGGTCTTGTTGATCCTGCTTGAAACCCAAGCACCGGTAATCAAATTGTGTATCATTCATATCACATTAGGTAGTTAAGAAATGTGTTGGTCTATCATTTAATTACCTGTGTCAGCATTAAAGATAAGATTTATTGAAAACAGGTATTCAAAGGAGGCCTATTCAAAATGACAATAGAACACAAACAACAAACTCGATATTTTAGTCATCAGGAACTTCATGAAATTTTCAACATACCATGAAGTGGTTTTGATGTTTCTCTTACTCAACAACAACTTCCCGAGGAGCATGATAGTCAACATGAAATTGATGCTTTATTGAAGCAACTTATTGAGTTCCTAGAAGGACAATGGATTTATGGAGAAAGTTATCATAACTTGATATATTCTAAAATAGAATCAATGCAATCTCCACCACCTGAACATAATGACATGTCGAAGTGGGGCCCAAGGAGAAAATAGTATAAAAGGTGTATGCCAAGATATCCTCCATGAAAACCATCATATGATGATATTGTAAACATAAGTGAGTATGAATTCATGCCAACATACCTTAAACCTGTTATGCATGAAACTCCTCCAGTAGGTGATGATGGTAAGGAAAATGTCATCAAGGAGAATATCATACGTCTCTCACCAATTCTTGTAGATGAGGCCATGGTTTCCAAGCTACATGGGAGAATGAGGAATTTATATCCAATCACGCCTTTTTACCTATGCTTGGTGGTCGTGGTCGAAGCATTTTAAGAGGGAATGACTTGTAATGAGTCTAATATTAATTAATTAATTGTTTATTAGTCATACAATATTTTATTATTCGTTCGTAGGGTTGCAACCCTTTCATTCTCTTGTATATATATTGTAATACTCTTTTGCAATATGATCATCAAAGAATTTATAAAATATAATGTTTAATTGGAATAGTTGTCTTGCAACAATCTGATCTAGGTGGATATCGGTGGCCACCCGCCTATTCCACTGGCTAAAAACATAGTTTCCACCTTGGTATTTTTTCTATGGTTTTTTGGGTTGTGAACTTTCGGTGTTGTTTTGAAGCCCCAAACAACATTTTTTTGACATTGCAACACCTAAGTAATAACCATAGGCTCTGACTTTGGCTTAGTCAGAATGTGTACTTCTCGGCTAGACCTTTCCAATGGGCTATAAAGTACGCCAGACAGAGATCATATGCAAAAGTTACAACCCTAAGAAGTTCAAGTATCAACTAGCCCCATCAGGGCCCGCAAACCTTTTGGTGATTCATCTCCTAGGGTTAGGTTTTGGATGTTTAGGGTTGTCTCATTTATGCATTATGTTAAAAAGGTCTTTGGAGCCTCATTATAGTAATCTTAATGCAAATGAGTGTAGTTGTCACATCGCTTCTCAGAGAGAAGCTGCCACCATTCTAGCGAGTTCATTCACTCAGTGTTTTTATAGTTTCTGTACATTTCGTTCATTAATAGAATTTGTGTATTAATGTATCTCTGTGTTTCTTACAATATCTCTATGTATTTCCTTATTATATCTCTGACTTCATTTTGTTCTCAAAATAATCTAGATAAGTGGTATCAAAGCAGTTTTATCTTTATTTGTTTCTCTGTGCATGTCCCCAACAAGGTTAGGGTATAAGGAGTTGCGACTCAAACTACTTGAGCCTATGAAAGATCATCCTCGTTGACCCTAACGGCCTTGCATGGAGAAAGAAAAGAGAGACGAGGGAGAAGGAGATCTATTAGTTCGTAGCTCAAAGAAGCCCTCACATGACAAAGGGACGAAATTATGCAGAATTTTTCCCAAATCCTTCGACGAATGTCAACAACAATAGACACATATTCTTTAAACAACAACTTTGGAAGTGTTGCCCCCTTCAAGGTACAAGTTAATTTTGATATTCTCATGTTTGAAGGTCAAATAGATGCAGATGCTTTGAAAAAGTGGTTAAATTTGCTAGAAGGTTATTTCTCTATCCATAATTTTTCTAATAGGGAAAATATCACCTTTGCGCTCCTTAAGGCTATCCCCCATGTCAAAACTTGGTGGGAGACTTACTGTGAGCAAAATTCCATAGAGGAGTCTAGATTGTTTTAGGCCAAACCCACCTAGGATTTTTTTATGGATGTATTTAAGGAAAAATATTACCATGTTGGAAACTATGACAACCAATACATGCAATGGACCACACTGCATCAGGAGAGGGACCAAACAATGTCAGAGTTCCCAAATACATTCTATACCTTGCGCACCAAGTTGGGTTTCAAAGATTCCAAGTGACACATGGTTATAAAATATTGTCGGGGTATACATAGGTACATCCAAACATAAATGGATTTTTTGAACATCTCATCACTAGGAGCTGCTTATCAATATGATGTCAAAATTGAGAAAAAATTTAAGCACCAGAATAAGCGGGAATTCGGGTCTACAAATCCACAACAACATAAGTACGGTAAATGCGGCCCTAACTCAAAAAACAACCAACCTCAAGACAACCAGTCTAAGCCACAGGAAAAGAAGGGTAACAAGAAGACAAAGAAGGACACTAGAAAGTGGTGTGACTTTCACAAAATCCCTTGGGACAACATTGATGAATGTCGCTCGAAACAGTTGTTGGTGACCGAGCTCAAAGAAAAAGAGTCGAACCCCAACTCAGAATGTGATTCAGAAAATACAAATAAAAAATTCGACAAACCATTGATGTAGAACCCACTACTACCATCGCGACTAGAATAATCGAACAAGAAGAACCAGAGGAGCTTGAGGAGGGGGAACACCTCTTCCATTCACATATGTGGGTGAAGGAGACCCCACTGCATTTCATTGTTGATAGAAGAGGCCAAAAGAACCTCATCTCACTAGAGGTTGTCAAGTAGTTGGATTTGTCGACAACACCACACCCGCAACATCAGTGGCTTGGCAAGGGGTGAGATCTCCATGTCAGCCAAAAATGTTTACTGTCCTACGACATCAATCCCTTAAAGGATGAGGTACCGTGTGATGTTTCCCCACTGGAAGTTTGTGATGCTATGTTAGGACAACCCTATATGTGGAAGCGCCATGCTATTTATGAGTCTCAATCTCGTAGTGGCAATGTTACTCTGGGGGGTCATCTCTACAGGGTACAAGAGATAGTTTCGACTTTTGTCTTGGAAAAACATTGTCACAAAGTAATCTTTCACACCACCAATTTTATCCTCTTCACGATCCGGTCAAAAGGTGAATAAACGGACATTGTGACCACTACTACCTCGACCAAATACCTTTCTATCCAATAGAAGCAGGTCGACAAGATTATAGGAACACAAAGATATTATTGCTTCACCTATGAGAGTGCCTCAACACTACTCAATCAAGCAAAGCTAGAACAAATCCCTTCATAGGTCTATTGGTCACATCCCTTTTCAGGTGTGCTTGGGGTTCCAATCATTATCCCCCATTGATATAGCTCTTTATGATGCATCTTCACCAAAAAATTCATCCCACACTCATACCAAGGAACATCATGCAACCATATTGGTTGAACAGATCCAACCTCTCCAACAATAGGTTCATGACATCCTTCAACAAGCTAACTCCAAATTCAAGCAAGACAACTTATTCAACAAGGCAAGTGACTCACCAAGGTTCATATTCCCCATCTTCCACGGAAAATTGATGCAATGGAGACCATTTCTTTCTAATGGGGGAGGAATGGTCCAGGTGGTTATTGGTGGCCACCCGTCTATTCCACAGGCTCAAAACATAGTTTTCCACCTTGGTATTTTTTCTACGATTTTTTGGGTCTTGAACTTCCGAGGCCATTTTGAGGCCCGGTCAGATTGTGTACTTCTCAGCTAGACCTTTCCAATAGGCTATCGAGCCAGCCAAATGAAGATCATATGCAAAAGTTATGACCCTAGGAAGTTGACATATCAACTAACTCCATCGGGGCCCACAAACCTTTTGGTGATTCATCTTCTAGGGTTAGGTTTTTGGATGTTTAGGGTTGTCTCATTTATGATTTATGTTAAAAATCCCTTTAGAGCCTCATTGTACTCATATTCTTGCGAATGAGCGTAGACGTCACATCTCTTCTCATAGATAAGCTGCCACCATTCTAGAGAGTTCATTCACTCTGTATTTTTATAGTTTCTGTACATTTCATTCATTAATAGAAATTGTGTATTATAGTATCTCTATGTTTCTTGCAATATCTCAGTGTATTTCCTTGTTATATCTCTGCCTTAATTTCATTCTCAAAATAATTTGGATCACAGTCTAAGGTGGATTCCTTGTTTCTCTTTTGTTAAGTCATTCTGAACCCCAACTGGGCTCATCCATTTGAATGAAGTTACCTTTGGAGGATTAAAGAGTTCCGAGGCCTTCTGATCCTCTAAAATATAAATGGGCGCCATATGTTCCACCACATTATTTTGATTAGTTTGCCACCAAAATAGAATCCAAAAAATACTTCCCTAGTTGGTCACTCAAAGTGGGCTCTCTTTCATCTAATTAACATTAATTTGGTCATTTGTGATCATTTAATAAGTCCAAAATTGAGTCACTAACATAATCCATTTTCATGCACAATCATGTAAATAATACAATTATCTATTGTTTTAAGCTTCCACATTGTGTTGGCAGTAATATGAAGTTTTTTTGGGCTAGGGTTTTCACAAAATTATGGATGAAGGAATAAACATAAGGTTTTGATAGTAAAATATGGATCACTAGCAATGGACCTAGATCTTGTGTACTATGGAGATATAGAAGGTATTATTCTAGTATCGATCTTTATATCACATCAAGAACTCATCAAAGTATGGGGATCTACCAAATCCTTAAATGATGACATGTCCTTTAGGGTTGTAGTTAAAAGTTTGGACTTCGAGTTTCTAGGTGGACGCCATGCAAATGTTTCTCAAGTACTAAGAGGGACGAGAGCTTTATAATGCACAAATTATGAGGAGTTTTTGTTAGTGTTCAAAATATTTCGCTCAAAGCCAAAGGGCCCTTTCAACCTAACAATGATCGAAATCACACATCTAGGGGATTATGGAAAGGTCGAGGGATGATCCAGTGCAACAAATAACTTAGTGTGGGGTGAATTCACTAATGACTTGATAACATGGTTTAGAAGCTAAGAGGGGTTTGTATGCAAATAGTGTGAAGGATATGAATTCAAAGGGAAAGTTTGTCGAAGTTCAAGGGATTGGATTATTATCTTTAGTAAAGGAGGTTGTGGGAAATCAACATTACATGAAATGATAATGTATTTGAGTTAAGTATGATTGTGTAAGGATGGTTTAAGTTTAAGGTTTTATGGATAAATCTCTTGTGGGGTGCTTTATGGAAAATATGTCAAATGAGATTATTTGAAAGCTTGGATGGAGGAACATCAAAGACTAATAATTGACTACTTATTGGTATATCATATTCTGGTCCACAGTTGGATTTCTTTTTTGTTCAAATCTGGAAATCATGTGGAATCTCTTCTCAAAACAAATTAGTTTTTATTGTTTTTAAAGATCTTTATTTTGAATTAAAAGGAGGTTGATAGTGGAGTGGGGGTGATTGGGATGATTTTGATCACAACAATGGCAATTTTTTAGGCCATAGCTTCAACAATATTGAAATTTTAAGTCTGTAATAAAAATGGCACTATTACTAGCACCTCCTTTTGTTTCATGGGTTGATTTTAAGATCTTGGTCGCAATGGTATGCGTTGTTAAGCCCATGGTTTCAAACAAGAGGAAATTTTAAGTCTCTGAAAAATCAAAGGATGCTATTCATAAAAAAATGTTTTTCAATTCAACGGTTGATTTTAAGATTTTGGTTGTCAAGACCATGGTTTTAAATAAATTATAATTTTAACCTCAAAAATATAAAGGGGTGCTACTGGGAGAACCAATTTTCAATTCAGGGGTTGATTTTAAGGCTTTTGTTAGCAACATTACAAGCCATGGTTGCAAAAGGTTGTAATTTTAACCTCGAGAAAAAAGGGTGCTAGTAGTGGAACCACTTTGCAATTAAGGATTGCTTTTAGTATTGTTGATGCAAACATATGATTTTTTAACACTAGGGTTCTCGTTTTGATGTCACAGTTCTTGTTAGGTTAGTAACTACGTTTTCTTTGCATATACTTATCATCTATGCCACTAGAACGATAGAGTAGACTATTATCAAAATCAAACAAAAATGTTGTGACATAGAATTGAAAACATGATGGAGTATTTAAATCACATCATAAGACATAGATATTTTACCCTGGAAACCCAAATGGGAAAACCAACATTCAATGATTGCTTAGTATATTTCGACAATCTTTGGTTACAATGCAATTCATGGTTCTATGGCTATTCAACAGTTCACATAGCTCCTCCTTTTACATTCTCTCCTCCTATCCAAAAATACCCTTTGAGAGCGAAAGTACAAAAAGAAATAGGGAGATATAGGGTAATGGGATGGCCAACAGGACCAACCTTTCATTTTCCATTCCCTATTCTTTTCTGCCCCATTTTCATTTTCTATTTTATTCAATTCTTATTTTTTTCTCCTTTGTCTTATTCCACTTTACTTTGCTTTGTCTTTTACATAGTTACCAAACTTCCTTAATTGTTAAATTGCCTTAACTATTGATACTTACAACCATTGCTTTGTGTTCAGATCCATTTCGAATCAACATGCTTATGTTTGATTTTAATGTTTATTCTTGGTTGCATGTCAATTATGGTTGCAGTGGTTGGTTTTAATGGTTTCACATTTGTATTTATTTGAGAGCTCCATGGTTGACTTGTTGAGATTTTGGGTGCGAAGCGAATATAAAAAGGGCCCTAAAGGCAAGGTTGAGTAGGCATTGCAATGGTATACCTTCTTTGCATAGTAATCAATGGCAAACAAACAATATGCTGCAACATAGACCATATGGTAATACTACATATCTCACATGGTATCAACACTTATTAACTTTTGGATGTTGTGTTTTGGTGTTTGATGTTGCATGACATTTGATATATGGTTGGGATTTTTTTAAAGTTTTACATGTGGTATAATCCACAACCTACCACCCACAAATTCAAACTTACCATGATTTGAAATTAATATGGTGATCCACCATCATCATTGTGTAGTGTGCTTCAAGATTTGTACACTCTTGTGACCAATTAATGGCTCGACACCTCGCCTCCTTTGTTCCTCTCATTCATTATGCATTTAAAATGGTAAAGGTCACATGATTTATATAACACCTCACCTTTTGATGACCTAATAAACCTCACATTGCTTGCATTCACTTGGTTGTTTGACCCTTTTTATTCCATTGGTTTTGGGATCTGAAGTTTATGTTGGAATCCATCTTTCTCTCCCTCTTGAAATTGTTTTTTATATATCATTTGATTGGATTCTTTAGTTGAACCATCACTGGTGTTTGGACTTAATATTTGGTTTGAAGTGGGTTCAAAGGAGACTATGAAGTTGCTTGACCACCTAGCCTTTGCCTGCTTCACATGTAACTCTGCAATTTTTTCTTTTCATGGGTTATTATTTGGTTTCTTAGCATGGTTTCAACCTAGTGTGTTGGTTTCGATGAAATTTTAGCTAGAAACTCCCTTTCATATCGAACTCTATTTCCTATTGTCCCTACTCAAGTTAAGTGTTTTAGTGTTTTTAGTTTTGAATTTCTCTATCTCTACTTATAATGACATATTGTCTTATTTTCAAGCTCACTGGGTTGGGTTAGAGCATCGTGTTTTCATTTGCAAGCCTCTAGCAAGTGTTTAAAAAAAAAATAGGTAGCCTATACTTCCCATTATGTCAACCATAGCCTTTGATAATATTTTAGTTTCCCATTTTAGGCCATGCTATTCATGATTACCGTGTTTCATGACACATTTTGGTGATGTTCATTTCAAAATAAAAGAAGGGAAGCATGTAGTTATGTTCGATCCATACCCACACCTTTAGTTCACATTTTACTAAGTCTTGTAGCTTAACCCATTGCATGTTATCTTATGGTTTCTTGAACTTTCGATGACCCGACCCTGGTTAATTTTGGTAGTTGTTTGCTCAACCTCATCACTACAGAAGTATCTCAACCATGCTTGATGTCTGCTCTATCATTTGATGTATTGTAAAAGGTCTTCTCTTTTCTTATTTTTTACGTAGATCACATTTTGTTATGAGTTTAATTGGATGCCTCAAGCCATCATCTTGTTGGTCAAGACACACCTAGGGCTTGTTATTCAATTATGGACATATAAATCTCAACCCCTCCATTGAATTTTCGACCTAGATATCCTTCTACCCTTTTTCCTTAACCATTGTTTGGCCATTGTACATGACTTGCATGGCTTTAGTTTTTTCGTACACTTGATATCATGTGTTCTAGCTTGGGTTTTGTTGTTTATTTCTTTTATACATGAGCTCAACTTTCCCTATTTCAATTTTTAGTTTTGTCCAACATACACATGCCATGGTTTTGATAGGTCCTCTCCTTGAATTTGATTTTGTTATGAATATTTGAAGGAGAAGGATATGCCTAGCTCTTTGTTCACCACTAGCTTATTTACATTGTCTTACAAGTTCTCATTTATACCATACATATGTTGGCAGGATAATGTCCAAGTTGTTTTCCCTACGTAAGCTCAACATGGTTTATTGGTTCATGTCTTTGCTAGGTTATACATTGTCATATCTTTGCGTTTAGGCATCATGTTGTACCTTTTTGAGCCATGCTCCATGTTACCGATGCCCATGAAGCTACCATACATATTTTATTTGGAATCGTGGTTAGTCTCCTTTTATGACACACATGGATTAACTAAGGAGCTACCATGACATGTAGAGTTCATTTTAATTGGCTATACACTTGCATATTAGTTATGTTATTCTTGCATATTGACTATGCTATTCATATGTTCTAAAAATAAAGTTTTGGTAACTCTATATTATGATGTAGATGCTTTGACCCTTATGCCTATTTTCACTTGCATGCTACCCATTTTCTTTAAAAATACCCATGTCTCTTGGTTATATACATAATTCCAACTCTCTTGCTTGCTAGAATATATCCCTTACTTTCACTATCCGCTACTACCTTTGAATGAATTTGTTAGTAATGCATTGACTAGATACATTGTCTTGCATTAATGCAATTCATTTAATGGATAATTGTATGAGTAGATTAGAATGATAATTGAAAGTTACATCTACATTTGTATTTGTTTTTTAGATGTTCTTCTGGAGTCATAAATCTCACTACTTCAAATGAGGACAAGCCAACAGGGTCACGGATATATGGAGGGTGATATGCCTTTTAATCACCTTTCTAATTACTGACAAGGTAATTAAAGGGTCTGTACATTAAATTGTCAAACTTGGGTTCATATGGAACTTACGAGCTATCGTGTAATGTATATGCAAGATACACTTCCTACTTTCATCAGTCTATCTAATGTGCATGGATCTATGCAATCAATGTTGAAGAGTAAATTGTAGAAAGTAAATCACACCACACATTCACTGGAAAGTACCATGTTGGAAAGTAAATGGCAGGAAAGTAAATCGTGGCAAAGTAATGTGCGATAATTAAGAAAATAAACTAAGTTTTATAAATACATCGTAAAGATAAATATTTACAAAAAATAGGCCACAATTCATAAATACATCATACAAATAAATATTTACATAAAATAAATTACACTTCATAAATACATAAAGAAAAATAGTAGAAATAAATATTTACAAAAATGAACGAAATCACAGAACAAGAAATAAAATTACCTAACCTACACAAAACTTTGTTCTATTGGAGTGGGCCCGACCTCCATATAACAAAGTGATGATATTAATCTACATCATTATTAAATTCAACACTCACTACTTCTACAACTTACACAAAATAAATAAGAAGGAAACTTAATATTTAAATTAAATAACAATTCTTACATTCCAAGTTGAGTGTCTTCCTTTTTTCCCAAGCATCTCTTCCGCCTCATGACAAATATGCCACTCGCTTTTATACATGAGTAACAAATGTTCAAATATAGATCCACTTGAGAATTAATAAATCCCAAGTGGTTACAACCATTTTATAATTTTATAAAATATAGAAAATGATTTTCAATATTCTTGCTAATTCCCAACGAGGTTTGGAATGTTTTTGATTGTCCAATTCGTAATAAGCTATGTGGGTTATAACAACTTGCCCAAAAAGTGTTCAAAATAATTATTAATGGTATGGGAATCCCTAGATCCATGACATACATATGGGAGATCTTTAAAATCACAATAAAAACAAATATGCACATGTGGACACATGAAAATATGTCTCTCAATATTTAAAACCATAAAATATATGCTTTATTCTCTTCCCCAAGTGGTTGCATGATTGGCGGTGGTCAATTTTCTCAACCGTAGCATGCTAAATCTGCAACACATGGATCTTCAAATCCTTTTCACCATTAATTTTAATTTCCTCCAACTTGTAGTTTGCGGACCTGTAATATAAGATCTTGAATTAATATCCTATCACTACTTGTCCACAAATAAGCCATTATTCATGAGTAAATACAAAATACACATTTCTCCCAATGTTAATCATATTTTTGATTGAAATACTAAAGAAATGCAATGGAAAAAACCTTATGACAAAATGATGGTTTTAAGCATCAAGAAGGATAAATATGGAGTTATGGGTAAGTAAAAAGATATGTAAAGTATGACAATTCTAAGGCCCATCTATCCCCCCAACTGAAGATGTTGTGTGTCCTTATGCAACCATGTATCTCCATATGTATCATTCAAGTTGTAAGAACCAATATTGAATAATGCTTCCATTTTTTTCCAATGCATAGTAACCTGGTCTACTATTAATAATTTTTATTCTGTTTTATCCCATAGAACATTCTGCTGATGAAATATACCAATATTTTGTTGAAGTCACATCAAGTAATGATTGAACCATTTTTCAAAACTTTCATTTAACATTGGTGGATCATCTTGATCATATCATCATTATGTTGGCTATGCATGATTACAAAATTCATTATAACAATTTTTTTTTGAATCATCTAATGGTATTTTATCCATGGACATCTTGAGAATTTTTGGAGGTCATGTCTATGATTTGTGACAACTTTCAACTTCCAAACATAATTGTTGTCAATAAAATCTTCTATATAACCTTGAATAAGAACCGCTTCTGCAACAACTTGTTCTACTGTAGGTTCTTGTGGAATTGCAGCTCCCTCTTTTCTAAATAGTCCCCAAAATTTGCTCCGCTACTAGTTCTTGTGTGGAAGTAGCATGTATTTTCGATGTTGGTTCTTGTGTAACAACATCAATATATTTCCTTACCTCAACAACTTCTACAATAATAGTACTTCTCTTTCTTGGATATTCAGGGGGCATGTTAGAAGGGATATGGACTATGTAAGAAAATAAATAAATGGTGTGGTAAAGGTTCCAGATAAAACAAGGGTGGTGATGGTGTGGTAGGTCCTTGGCCAATGTTCTGCAAACCACCCCCCTGAACTCAAGACTTTTTACGTCTTCGTAAAAATAAAAAATGTTAAGGAAGTAGGGGAAAACATAGTAGGCTTAGGTATCTTTCTAAATACAAACCTATAATATTCAATAAATCTAAAAATAATTAGAAAAAGAAAAAACATACTTGCACCTACCTAAGAAGGTATGACTTCTACAACAAGTATGTGACATTCACAAGTTCCTGTGGCAAGAGCTTTTGTAACAAATTGCTCAAAAATTTGCAACAAACAAAGGGTCTACAACATTTTGTAGAGATTCTACGACACATAAGGTTCCACAACACAGGTGCATGAGGTTCCACAACAAATTTGTCCATGGACTTTTGTAGCTAGCTTTTGTGCAACAACAACAAAAATTGTTGGTGTTGGTTTTTATGTAACAACACCAATATTTTTCAGAACTTGTTTATTCTATTGCCTTTGTAGCAATAACAGATCTATGAAGTGCTGCTAAAAACGAAAAACATACTGTAGAAGTTGTAGCACACCGTTAGATATAAAGGAACTATGTTGGATAAGTTGAAACAAACATGTGGCAATAATGCTTCTAGTGGAGTGGTAGCAACAAGCTCTTTGAAATCTTTATTAAACAAGCAACCAAAACTTGAAAGAAGATTTATTTCTTAATTTTATTCATTTATTTTTATTTTTTGCAA
This sequence comes from Picea sitchensis, assembly GCA_010110895.2. Lineage (NCBI taxonomy): Eukaryota > Viridiplantae > Streptophyta > Pinopsida > Pinales > Pinaceae > Picea > Picea sitchensis. The sequence continues at coordinate 13,035 of SNQJ01S0115196.1, forward strand.
TTATTGTATACTAGTAAGCTAATTTCCAACAAGATCCGTTTGACTATTCCTAGAGAGTTTTCACGGTCATAATTCTTATTCCCGAGGAATGCCCACCAAATAATGGTTTTCAAACATTTCATGGTCTGATGGTGCTTGAAACAGGTTTTCACCATCATATTTATTTTTATTTTAAAAAAAATTGATGAAGTAACTCGGATGATTTAGGCAACTCAGTAGTGTAAGCAAGATGAATTACTTAATTGGGTGGGTTAGGGGTGAGTGGAGTAGGAAGTTATGGAGGCCTTTATGGAAGATGGAGAAAGTAGTATGAATTTTCTTTTACAAATATTTGAGCTAAGGAGTAAGAATATGCATTAGGATACCATGGTTGTGCAATAATAGAGAATAATAGTACTCTTGATGATGAATGGTGTTAAGGAAGAAGGGTTATGGATTGGGCATTGAACCCCTCTTTCTTGCTTCAACAACACTGTCTCTTGACTTCTATTTGTACTCTTGTAGCACTTGTATTATCTTTTGTAGAATTTGTTTATTGATCTTTGTAGCACTGATCTTCAACCAATTCTTCATTTTCTTATATCTTTTCTTTCTGCAACTTTACAAATAGTTTTGGTGTTGTTGGTCTTTTTTTGGATCCTCAATTCAGAAGATGTAGATTTTCCACAGCCTGACTGCAGGTTTCCTCTAGATTTCACGCTTCACTGCTGCAGGTTTCCTGTAACTTTCTCATAGCTTAACTACAGGTTTTTCCTGTACCTTATCTACATCTCGACTGCAGGTTTTTTCTGCAACTTATGTGCAACTTGACTGCAAGTTTTTCCCGTAGCTTATCTGCAGCTCGACTGTAGGTTTTTCCTGCAACTTATGTGCAGCTCATCTACAAGTTTTTCTCACAACTCGGCTGCAGGTTATTTCCTGTAGATTTCATGTAGTCGACAAGCAAGCAAATTTGTAGGTTGTGCGGTGTCAAGGGCTCATCATCATGTGATTTTTCACTTTCATTTTCTTGGATTACTTAGTGATATTCATTTTTCATTAGTCTTCAAAAACCACTCATTCATCGATGGTTGACCTTTTTTATCATTTTAACCGACAAAAAGATGGCACTTGTCTGTAAAAAAGGGTGAGATCATGGAAGAAGAGAGGTGTTTGGAATTTATTCTTCCAATATATATATATATATATATATATAACATGTTGAGGAGAGGTGGCTAACCTAGACTACTCAACAATGTTTTGATCATAAAATTTTCAATTGATGTCTAATTGAAATGATTCCAAAGCCATATTAAATCAGATTCATAGGGTTATCTCTAGTATAAACATGTTTTTAAAATGCCATGAAATGATTTATCAAATCTGTCGAGAAACAACTTGTATATCATAGTTGTTTTGGGGTTTTTGCTTGGACCCACAACCATTATTTTGGGAACAATTTTTTCTTTCGATATCAGATCAACATGATTATAGTGGGAGATGAAAGTGTATTCATTTATCTATTCCCCATAGAAACGGGTTTGTAAATATTAAGAACTAATATATCAAATTGGCTTATAACAGTCTAGGATGCAAATTGTTAACAATGCAGAAATCCATGACATACAATGACTAATTTGAACATAACGTCTTCGTCTAGTGTCAATTTGATGTGATTCCATTTGGAGATGAAAGAAAATTCATGTAAATACCTCCAATATAAATATTTTTTGAATATATGAAGAATTCATACACCAAATATGCTGAAGAATAGCTTGAATGATAGAATTGTTTTTCATTTTCAACATAGACCAATAATCACTATTTTGAGCACAACTTTTTCATCTTATGTTGGATTGGCATGATTCTAGTGGGAGATGAAAATTATTCCATTATATATCTCCAATAGATTATTATTTTTTTAAATGTGATGATTTGATGTGCTAAATATTCTATTGAGTAGTCTAAATGCAGAAATACGAGAGTGTAGATTTTGGGACAAGCAATTACTAAATCAGTTATAACCTTTTCATATGATATCGAAATGAAGTGATTCAAATTGGGTTGTAAACTATATTCCAATGCATATTCCCTTTAGAAACATTTTTTTTTTAAATTTCCTTCATTTGGTCCCCCAAAAATTGACTGTCCCAACTCTATTTTTAATGAATTTGTGAAAAAAAAATGCTACAAAAAGAGTTGGCATAATTTTTTGTGTAAGTACACATTTTGTTTTTGCATTACATCTTCTATAATCACATAGAATGTTCATAGAGGTTTTTTTTCTCATTGATTCAAATCATGAAATGCGAGATACAAATAATTCACTATTCTCATTTTCATGTGCAAACAACATAATTGTTATAAAGCTACCAAATCCATAATAATGCACCACATACCTTTTGAAAACATGGCTTTCATAGCTTTATGCCACACATAATTTTCAGCCCAAAATTTAGGATTGGTTGTTCCTGATTCATGGTTTGAGCAATTCTATTGCCGTGCTATAGGATTTTCACAACATCAGGGTTTTGTAGCCCAACTACAAACTTGTTGTAGACTTTCTACAGTTAACCTGTAGCATATACAATCTCATGACAAAATGATCACTTGAGCATAAAAATGGCAAATAAAGGCTTAGAAACATGAATTAAAGAGTATGTAAAAGATGCCAAAAAGTTACGCATGAGGTATGCAACTTCTTCGAGCTGATGAAAATGCACTTATGCCTCATTCCCCTTTCTTTTGCAATATTGGCCTGAAACATGATACTTCCAAGAGTAGTACAACCATTAATAATTTAATCATCAATTGATTGTACATTTTTCTAAGAACAAAGAAACTAGGTGTATGGTACACATCATCAAGGATGATGGGTCAAAGGTTGTAGATTGTAAGAAGAATCATAGGTTAATGGATGAAAAATGAAGGAGAGAGGAAGGAGGAGTGGGAAATAGGCATGTTTAGTCGAGGAATGTGGGAAATGCACAAAAATGAGAAATATCAAAGCAGTAGTAGGAGGAGTGAAAAGAGAAATATAGAAGATGAAGAGTGAGAAGGAAGAATGCTCTAAAGGTCCATATAAGGAGTAGAGGGAGAAGAGTGGAATTTCATTCACCAATGCTTTTTCTTTTACTATTTTTCCCGCAAGGAGATTAGTATTATGGGTGGTTCTTACAACACCACAAAAAAATCTTAAATAACTTGATCCATTCATCTATATGATTATACACCAACGTGAATGTTATTGCATAGCACTACGCAAATCCCTGACCCACAGTGCGATATTACATACTTATATATGACCTACATGACCTAATATACACTAGAAGAGAATGCAAATCCATGCAAGTCCCCGACCCTAGTGTGGTAGTAGCTTAATTCATGCTTATATATGACCTACTCTCTATATGATCTCATATACACTGGAAGAAAATACAAATCCATGCAAGTCCTCAACCTTGTTGTGGTAGTATATATATGACCTAATACAAAACACTATGTACATGGTCATGGAGACAACCTATCTCTGTAAGTCCCCATATATCCTAAAACCAACGAAAGAGTAATATTGCACAATGTGGAAAAACACCTATTGCCCTGGGTGATGAAACCAAATCGACTATGAAAATCCCTGTATTTTCTTGCTATGCTAATTACGAATGCAAACACCTATTGCCATGGGAAATGCAGCCAACTCAACCCTACAAATTCCCACATGTGCTAGCGAAAAATAGTGGAAGAGTTGGACCATCAAGTTCTGATAGTTCATCACACTTCTCCTAGAACTAGTGGGTTGGGCGGTTGACCTACATCTAGAAACAATCAGTCGGGCAGTCGCCCTGCATCTGCAAATAGTCAGTCAAGTGATTGACCAGATCTCTACATCAGTCGGTTGAGTAGTTGACAAGCCAATTGGTCGGACAATCGACCAACAATCGAAGACCATCGATTGGTGGATCAACCAACCATGCAATCAACTATCAATTGGATGCAATATAGACGGTCAGGTCGAGCATCCTTGTCAAGTTGACTAGATGACGTGGATTTGACAGAGTCAACTCTAATCATCGATGGTTATAAGTGGAGAAGATGTTCTCGATTCCAAGGAAGTTGGTTAGATCTTGAAGCTATAAATATTAGACTCGATGGGTCATTATCATCATGTCAATATCATTGTTGTGTACAAGATGTCCAACATGCATTGTTATGTTTTGATCACAATGCACCATGTTTAAGTGTTGTAATGGTGTCTTTAGACAACACCTGTTGTCTTTGAAACTTATTCCTCTTTGATTATCTACATTTTTGTTTATCTATTTTGTATCAGGGTACACCTAATCTGTTTGGTACGTGTTATATTCTTTGCATGTGTATGTGTGGGCGCGTCAGATTCGACAACTACATCTGACGATCCCAACTTCCTTCCCCTCTGTGTCATGTGCGTCGGGAAATTTCCTAGGGGGGTCCTAAGGGGGGCCAGGTATGCCCCCCTAGTTACGCGTAGCGCCCCAATTATTATTTTTGGGCGGTTTTTACTATTTTAGCGGATTTTGCTATTTTTAGCGATTTTCTAAATTAATCCCGGATTAATCACATTCTAGAGATTCTATATGCAAATGTGATTAAATGTAAATTAATATTTTAAGATTCTAGAGATTTACATTTATTATTAATCACATTAAGGTGGGGTCGACCTGTACCCTTTACATAACAATCAGGGTTACAAGCAGGTCTGACTCTTGAACAATATATAGCAAAGGATCTGATACACCCACTAGTGCTCATCCACTAGGGATGTCATATCTCTGGTTCACTGCATTACATAGAAGAACCAGATCTTCACACGTTCACTTGTGCTCGTCCACTATAAAGATCCACAGACTTCCCTTCTGGTCCCTGAATAATATCTTATAGATCCATTTGGAAGTTACCACATACTTCCCTTCTGGTCCCTGAATAATATCTTATACATCATTCTTTTAAGATATACTGGTATTCTTCTATTTTGCCATACCTGTTCTCTTGTTGCTTCTTTAAGACAAGGAGGCTCAACATCAATAAGATGGCTCATGACTGAAGGATAGCTCAAAAGATTTTTTCTTTCTTTCTTAGGATGTGCCTTGAGAGGCTTGTATGTTTCTCTGCCTCTTGCAGAGTGAGCCTAGGTAGAGCTTTTGTGCTCTACTACAATATCTCTGAACATATCAACTGGAACAACTAGTTCAACTGGAGTAATCCCTGTCTCCCTCTGAACAACTGAAGGGGGAGAAGGTATTTGTCTTTCTGTCAATCTCCAACTGAGATCTTCTGGATCTTTGAAAGACTTTCTCTTTTACAAGGACAACGTTTCTTCTTGTTCTTGTATGATGAAAAAAATATGGTTTGGACTTCCGTACCAGGGATAATGGTCCAAATCTTTGAGAGCTCCCGTACTAGGAATAATATCCTTCATTTATTTAAAAAATGTAATCAACCATAAAAATAGAAATCAAACTATTTACCTAGTTTTGTAGTCATGTCTTTTTAGAGGAAGTACTTATCCTCTCTCTTATATTCACTCTTTTGAGGTGGATCTGGATCAATGTCAACGGTGGAAGCATATTATCTTCCCTTCTTCTTGGTTGGATAGTTTCTTGCAATGTGTCCATACTTGTCACAACTGAAGCACTGAATTTATGAAACATCTCTTCTTTGATAACCTGGATTTGATGAAGACTTTTCACCCTTAAATGTTTGCCTGAAATTTGTTTTGAATTTTCCTCCCTTCTTTGTATGAAGTGAAAGAGCATGATTTTCTTCTGAGGAATCTTCCACTCCTCTATTTCTAAGTCTAAGTTCTTCTTGAGTGAAATCTGTCCATAGACGCTAAAAGGTTGGTAGAGATTCTCTTCCACTGATACTCTGAATGAAAGGCTCCCATGATTTTGGAAGATTTTGGAGAGTGGTTAAGACAAGTTCTCTGTCAGACATGATTTCCCCAATGGTCTCTAGTTGTTCTTTAATATCTGATAACTTCATTAAGAAAAGTGCAACTATATCATCCTTCGTCATCTTGTTACTTTGAAGTTGGCTCTTTAAGGTAAGAGCTCTGAGAGTGTTTCCACTTTCAAACATTCCTTTTAAGGTTTTATACATATCATAGGCTGTCTTTAGATTGGCAATACTAGGTAAGAGGTGATCTCTTACTGAGTAGATGAATATTTTTCTTGCTTTGACATCTTCTTCCTTTCTTATCTTCTTCCTTATATCTATAGCTGTGTCTAGTAGAGTTTTAGTTTTCACATCCAAGAGGTTATCTTATTCAAGAGTGACTAGAAGCTTTGATTTCCAGGGGCTGAAGTTGCTTCCTCCATCAAGCCTATCTTCTACTAATGTTATGTTCTTCATTTGATTGGTTTCTTAAAAAACTCCCAGACTGGATTTTGAGAACCCAATGATTAGGTTGAATTTGAAACTTTGGATTATATTGGACTTATGACTGCCAACAAATAATTTGATAGTATCACAGATATGCTTGCTAATTCAGGAAAACGTTTCTTCAGAAACCTAGAATTAATATTCTGTAGGAATTTTCAGTGCCCTAGAAACCCTAGGGCCAAAAATCAAAATTTCTCAAAATTTCGTTTTGAGAGCTTCTAGAGATGCGCTGGAAGAGGCCGTACTCTTCTATGCCAAAGTAGCCACAATGTCCAATTATTAAGGGTTGAATCACCACTGAAAAGTAGGTCGTACAGAATTTTCTGGTAACCCTAGAAGGGTCGTACGGTTCTACAAAAGTGGACTGAGACTTGGTGGATGCTTGTGCAATGGGTTCTTTCAAGACCTCACTATGATATTGTTATCGGATTAATCGGTAAGTGCGGACAAAAACGGATCTCCCTAGCTTCACTGCGAAACTAGAACAAAACAAGACATTACACTACTCTTTCCTTTGATTTCAATTATCAAATGAGAAATGGATCTAGAACATACCTTTTAATTATCGAAGATCCGACTTCTCCAATGCAATCCAAGGTCCGTTGCGAGGCTTATGGAGAATTATCTGCAAAGGAACACAAGCCAACAAAGACAAGAATAACAAAGCATACTTGATATGAAACTATGTATGTGATCAATGAATCATACAATATGGACAAATAAGATTCATATAGGAAAGAAAAGTGCATCTATATTAAATAATAGAAAGAGAGATTACAACCAAAGCCTTGATGTCGTAAGGTCCCTTCCAACTGTCCCTCATTTCCCACACACTTCTGCTCCAAAAATTCTAAGACTATAGATCTGAAAGTCACTCACAATCTATCCTGACAAGGCAAAACTCAAAGCTACTCTAACTAAGCTAACAATCTCAAGCCAAATTTCCAATCTCAATCCAATCTAACTTTCTCCATGAGAGCTCCTCTCCTTTTATAAGATGAAGAGGATAAGGTGAGGAGGTCAGGGTGATCCCACATAATCAGAAAAGTGAGTAAGGTCCAAACCGATTGGAAGCCACCTCACCATAGAAGCTTCTCCTTCTAGAAGCATCGAGAAGATGCTCATTTTCCCCACGTACGAAAATTGTCACACCCCTAGAACTGAGTAGAGTGCGACGACGTTGCATGCCAAGTTTAGTGCAACACGCGACGATATGGGATCATCACACCCCTATAACTGGGCAGGGTGCGACGGTCCTCCTTACTAGGGATTTTACAAAGGAAAATATGATTTCATCTCTCAGGCAAAGTTCTTCTCCCTTCTTTCCTCAGGAATTTAGGCCACTAATCCCTCTGAAGACAACATGTAGGTTTACATCATTAACGGTCATAGGGGTGGAGAAAATAATGTGTAACAAATAGCCTCCCAAAGTATGAAGTTGGAATAGAGTGATAGCTGAAATACTTTGTCGAGTGTGTGTAGGGAACAAGGAACAGTCGGTCGGAAACCTGTCAACACACAAGGAAATACAGTAAAATAATATATTATCACTGAGGTAGGCATTCCCATACTCAGAATATGAACGACTCAAAGCATAAATGCATCATGCAAAGATCCATGTCAAGTAAGACAGGTCATGGCCACCAAAAATACACTGTGGATCCATGCTAATATGACTCAAATCTGAACATAGCCACCAAAAAGGCACCATGGATCTATGTGTTAAAGAATCAAATTTGAACATAGCCACGAGACATACACTGTGGATCTATGCAACAATACAATATGAATATACTCCAATGCAACCTGAATCTATCAGAAAAGATCCAGGGTCTTCATCTCCACCACTCTATAGTATGAATCTAACCATGCGAATACATGTGCTGAAGTCGAACATGGTAGAAACCACTTGATTACCGGTCATTAGTGTATACCGTTAACAAGTGCGAGGGAAATCACCATTAATGTCAATGACTCTCAAGGTACACTAGTATAATCCAACGAGTGCGAATTAATGAGCTGAAGTCGAACACTCGACGTAATCTCCCGATCAGGGGTCAATAATGAAAACCCACCGTCAAAAGCGAGGAAACCTCCCATTGAGGCATGCAAGTTCCAAGGTACCAATTAGTTTCTAAGTCTAATTGATGGATAATGAGCTGAAGTCGACAGGAAAAGACTCGTCACAGGAGGGCCTTAATGTATCCCCCATCAATGACACGAAATGGGTAAAAAGATTTGAGGTAGATCAAAGAAACAAATGATTTAGGACTGACTCAGGGATGGCCGACGCAATAGAAGGCTTAAGGACTACAGAAATGGCCGACGCAATCAAAGGCCTTCTAAGTTTAACTTCTATTTTGAACATATTGACGACACGACAATTGTCTTGGAAATATTGACTCAACAATAGGGATCACAGACCAATTTGTAATCTTATAAAGGAGTATGATCAAGAGACAAGTGAATTTTCCAACCTAGACACAAAGTGAGTGAAAGGGATTCATGATCAAAAGTGACTCTTCCATGGAATACAGATTTAGACACATTTCTTTCCAAATTCCCCCCCCACCATTTATGGCGAGTACCTCTTTATTTTTACACAAGATTGAGGAGGATAACATATGCTTGAACTATAAGCTCATCCTTCGGATGAGTCCCTCAAGTATATTTAATGAACCCTAGAAAGGAGTGGTTCGGTCCCATATGGGCCATTCAATGCTTGTTTTACGAGTCCAAAGAAAGTAAACTCACAGGTTTTTCATGTTTAGAGAGTCTGAAAAACACTTAAAGAAAACTCCAAAATGTCTTTTTTCGTAAAGTAGTCTGATGAGACCGAAAAAGAGATAAACTACCGCTCAATAGATGCGCTTTCTAATACTTTAACGAGCGTAAAAAGAACAAGATCGCTCGGTAATATTTTCATGTTTAGAGAGTCTGAAAAGAACTTAAAGGGAACTCAAGGGGTTTCCTTTTTCGTATAACCTTTACGAGTCCGAAAAAGTGATAAACGTTTACTCGGTTACATTCTCATGTATTTAGGAGCATGAGAAAGAACAAAGACTAAGCTCGAGATTGTTTTCATTTTTACGCAAGCTTAAAACAAAACAGAACTATGCTTGAGATAGATTCTATTTTTACACAAGCTTAAAACTAGCCAAAACTATGCTTGGACCTGGTTTCATTTTTACACAAGCTTGAACCGGAGGAAACTATTCTTGAGGTAGGTGGTTTCATTTTTACACAAGTTTGCACCAGAGAAAACTATGCTTGTGACTTCCCAACGCATAATCTAGGGATGGTTGGTACTTATCCCCCATCTTAAGAAGCTAGTGGCTCAACGTTAGCATGAAGTCCAGAGGCTGTAAACAAATGTCCCCCAAGCTTCGTTTCATCCAACGTCACAGGTGGATGGAATGAAGCTTCAAAGACTAAACGAAGGACTTGACTCAAACATAGAGGGGGAAAAATCTGTTTCATTTTTTAACGAGCTTGACACATGAACATGAACTATGCTCGTGACTCTAGGTTCAACCCCCAGACCTTTGTTTCATTTTTTAACGAGCTTGACACATAAACATGAACTATGCTCGTAAGCTTTGTTTCATTTTTTAATGAGGTTGCTACAAAGACACATAAACTATCCTCACAATTGGTTTCATTTTTTAACGAGCTTGAAATGAGAAAACCATGCTCAAAGCTGGTTTCATTTTTTAATGAGCTTGAAATCAGAAAACCATGCTCAAAGCTCCGTTCTTGATCATGGATTCCAAGAGGACAATGTTTCGGAAGGACATCATGTCAAGGGACAAAACTCGGTCATGGCTTCAAGAGATCTTCACTGGACGAAAGAAACACACTCTGGAAGGAACAGATGTCGAGGGTCACGACAGGGGTAAGGAGACCATGCTCTAAAATCCCCATTGAAGAGAGCATCGTGTCAACTACAGGATCTAAGTCGTCATAAGTTAAGTCATGGGAGACAACGCCACATAATTGACCTGTGGCGGGGGTGATACCATCTTCATATAAGAACCGTTTAGGGAGGTCATTGAGGTCAAGTCAGGACCAACAAATGAAAGTTGATCAATAGTCACAATCCTTCCATTGTGAGGGAAAGATATCACACGAAAAAGAGTGGACACAGTAGCTTTCATGGCATAGACATAATCTTGCCCAAGGAGTAAAGAGAAATCCAAAGGGTCTTGGACTACCATGACATCAATAAAGATAGTTTTCCCTCCTAAAGTTACGAGAAAATGAGGAAGGACTCATAAAGTGTGACTTGTTATTATGTTAAGAGCTAACAGATTATGTGTAACTGGTACAAGATGAGGATAACCCAAAGCTTGCCAAGCAATGGAGGACAAAATACTAACAGATGAACCTTCATCTATCAGCGTCTGAGGAACGTCCCGACCAAAAACCTGAACTATAATCTGGAAAGGAATGTGATAGGGAAGACGTGGTTCAGTTAGCACACCCCAATCGAAAATGATGGACTCATTACTTGGAGGGGGTTCCACGGGAGGAGGAATTCCACCCAGCATGGTAGATTCTGTATCAACATGAAAAACATGGGCAATATCGAGTTTACTTTCGAGTGGTAGAGTAGGATTGACCGATGACAAGATCATATCGACCACTTGGGTTTACCGGTTCAACTAAGGACGTGACCATATTGATGACATGATCAACCAGATTGACCGACGAAGGGATCAGATTAATCATTCCATCAACTACATGTGGGTCGAGAGTAAGCTTGCGATAAGAAGCTGGAAGTTAAGGCTGGGAAACAATCATGTCTTCCAATAATTTCGAGGTTTCGTCCATACGAGGGCAAAGGTGAATTATATGACTCCCTTTGCATAAGATACACGAGAACTTGACTTTAATTTTCTTCTTCCCAACTGTATTGTGACTAGTTGACGGGAGGTCATCAACATGTTGTGCAGAGGCCAACGACGTGGACTGGCAAGGAACTGTAGACCATGCTTCTATGAACTTGGATAGACTAGAGAAATCCTTAAGAAGATAGTTACCCTTACAAAGCCTGCAAGGGTACTTGGACTTACGGGTTGTTTGGGTGATCTTGGCATCATCAACACTCCCAACATGATTAACAATAACTAGTTGCTTTCTAACATGTTTGGTAGTGGTTGGAAGTTTGGACCCTTGCTTATTTTTGTTCTTCTTAATCTTACTTTTCTTCTTCATCTTATCCACCGGGGTACTAGCTTCATAGTTTTCACTTGACGAGGAAGATGAAACAAAAGAAGACCTTGCAAGTGAAGAAGGCGAAGAAGATTTTAGCGGTGAACGAGGTGAAGGATCAACACGAGGTTGATGTTCTTGGGGGGAAGTGCTTACGACCGAATCACTAGCTGCATTCGGGATTACCTGAGTGGAAAACAACCATACCGGTAATACAATTGTGAGACTTGGAAGGCTCAAAGTAGTGATGTGATGAGGACCAATGTTTCCGTAAGAAGGAAAAACAAAAGGCTCCCCCAGAGCAGGGGTTGCTTCATTGGTCGTTACGGGAACTAACACCATAAATACAGATCCAACCTAGAGTTTGCTAGGGAAAACAAACAACACACACTAAAAATATAGTAAGCAAGCAAGCAAGCAAAACCTTCTCACAATGAACATACTAGTTGGTGATGAAATCCAACATCGTGGGAACAATGTATGAAGGGGATGAGATAGAGCGGGTGGAAAAGTTACGTTGATGACCTGCTTAACGGACTTATGCCTTGGTGCAATCTCCCACCCATAAATGTGGGTATACCCTCCAAGGAGCTCGAGTGAGTTTGGCCAACGTCGATTCCGGGTACCGTGAAGACTTTCCCCTCCACAGTCACCTCGTGTAAATACCCTAAAGAGATAGGCTACTAAGGTTACCAATTACAACAATGATGCATGTGGAAACATTTGACAGTTCGATCAATGTGCAAAGGCAGGGTATCTAGCCTGAAATCAACTCGAGAAGCTCCCACACATAATCGTGGGTATACCCTCAAGTGATCCCCAATAATATGCACAATCTCTACACTAAGACTGATAAAGAAGGGTGAGTAACTCTGCTAGTCCTAATGCGACCTCAGGTTTGACCCTTGTGTGAGAAGGGCTTCCTAGGAAAAAATGTAGCAAATGGATTTGAACTCTCCCTATCACCAGATACTATTGTTTGTTTGATAGCTTTGGAAAGTTATCTTTCACACCCATTCCAAAGCCCTACAACTAATCTAATGTAGGTTTGCTACCAAAAAATATAAAAATGTCGAATCAATTTTTATAAGTGCTTTATTTTAAGGCTGTTGTTTACTCAAGAGGAAAATGGCTTGGACTAAATGATGTTTTGACTGACTCTAAACAATGCAAAGAAATGAGAATGCAAATATTTCACTTCAATGAAAGCTATATTATGAGAAGGAGAAAACGTTTATCATTCCCAGATGCACAATGTCCCAAAATTTTATTAAACTCATAAATATCAATATTCTCAAGAAATGAGCAAAAGAGACTGTACACCAATACATTATTCTTGCCCCCCCCCCCTAGACCATGAGGGGGAAATTTTTTTAGAATTCAAGACCAAAAAATGCCAAAAATCATGCAATTTCGCTACTTCAAATGCAAGGATGCCCACAATCTAATGCAAAGAAAAAAATTAATTTTTTTTGTTTTAAAGATAGCTAAAAGCAATAACAAATCTCTATAGAACAAAACAACCCAAACAATTTTTCTCTTTTAACACGAACTATTCAGAAAAAATAAGTGTTTTCACTAAACAATTCTAAAGAAAAACAATGCTTTGTTACCGAAAGACACTCAAAGCAAGAGACCAAATCTTTCAAAAGAAAACAAAGAAAAAATAAGGCAAAGATGGCTAAAAGAAATTTCAAAGCTGTCAAGCAGACTGTGATCAGACTATGATCAAACCCAAAAGTTCATCCCAAAACCAAATCCAAGATCTGGGCAAGGAAAACCACCTAAAAAAATAAAATTTTCCATAATCGTCGCAGGTTGGAAGACTAACATAGAGCAACGATCCTAAATATTCGTGGGAAAGAGAATAGTACAGTGAGACGACGTCGCACTATATCTAATAGGTAGACTGCGTCGATCCTAAGTCGTCACACTATCCCTCAAAGAAGGGTGCGACAATCAAACAAAAAATGGAAAAATAAAAAATCATGAAGTTTTTCCAATGAATTTAAACAGTCAAAGAGTTCATCTGGATCTCCCAGTGACTCAGAAAATAAAACCCAGGTAATCAAGGCAAGAAATCAAGAAAAACTAGGAAAATAATTTGTTCCTCAGTGGAGTCGCTAATTCTGTTATCACATTAATAGATAAGTGCGGACACAAACAGATCTCCCTAGCTTCACTACAAAACTAGAACAAAACAAGACAGTATACTACTCTTTCCTTAGATTTCCATTATCAAATGAGAAATGGATCTAGAACATACCTTTTAAATATCGAAGATCTAACTTCTCCAATGCAATCCAAGCTCTGTTGCGAGGCTTATGGACAAATATATGCAAAGGAACACAAGCCAATGAAGACAAGAATAACAAAGCATACTTGATATGAAACTATGTAGGTGATCAAGGAATCATACAATATGGACAAATAAAATTCATATAGGAAAGAAAAGTGCATCTGTATTAAAAGAGAGATTACAACCAAAGCCTTGTTGTCGTAAGGTCCCTTCCAACTGTCCCTCGTTTCCCACACACTTCTGCTCCAAGAATTATGAGACTATAGATTTGAAAGTCACTCACAACCTATCTTGACAAGGAAAAACTCAAAGCCACTCTCAGCAAGCTAACAATCTCAAGCCAAATTCCCAATCTCAATCCAATCTAACTTTCTCCATGAGAGCTCCTCTCCTTTTATAAGATGAAGAGAATAAGGTGAGGAAGTTAGGGTGATCCCACTAAATCAGAAAAGCAAGTAAGATCCAAACCGATCAAAATCCACCTCACCATAGAAGCTTCTCCTTCTAGAAGCATTGAGAAGATGCTCGTTTTCGCCATGTACGAAAATTGTCACACCCCTAGAACTGAGCAGAGTGCGACGACGTCGTAGGCCAAGTTTAGTGCAACATGCGACGATCTGGGATCGTCGCACCCCAATAACTTGGCAGGGCATGATGATCCTCCTTACTAGGGTTTTTACAAAGGAAAATATGATTTCATCTCTCAGGCAAAATTCTTCTCCCTTCTTTCCTCATGAATTCAGGCCAATGATCCCTCTGAAGACAACATATAGGTTTACATCATCAATGGTCATAGGGGTGACGAAAATAATGTGTAACATATACCATGTTGATTTTGCATTGTATTAGGTTAAACATGAAGTTTATTCCATTTTATCATTTAACCATAATCATAAATGTTGCAACAACCAAGATCATAAGAAGAAGCACCATATGCAAGAACACAAAATGTATCCTGGGAAACCCTTCTCAACAAGGGAAGAAAATCAAGCCAAATCCTTTTCTATGTTCTTCAAGAGAAATACCTTCACCATCAAGAAAGACCTAGCACACAATAGGGTGCTTAAACCCTATAACTCTAGCGCCCAAGAGAGGTGCGCACCTTTTCCCAAAGAAGTGTACTTGCTGAAATTTCC
>SNQJ01S0115197.1:0-12089 GCA_010110895.2 Picea sitchensis
ACCTAACGACATATTAGACCAAGTAGATCTTAACTAACTCCTAAGTGTCTAAATATCCTAACAAACACCATGACAATAAAAACCGACTTATTTATTTACCTAGCCTAATATTTAAAATTTGAAACATAGCTAAATCATATAGAGAGATCCCTCTCTGAAATTGGTAGGGCTAGATCCCAGCTTCAAAAGCGGTTGGATAAAGTTACATTTTGTGGATTTCTTCTGTTGTCAACCTCTTGGAAATTTATAAAGTGCTAACAAGGTGATCTAGTTCTTCTTTACGAGTAAGATCATGATTTGCTAGGGGTCAATAAATTCGATCCCATGTGGCAAGTTCCTTACATTTTCAAACAAGTGTTGGAGAAGGGAGCTTATGAGCTGGTCGACTATGATGGAATCCCTTTGAGTGAACCCAGAAATGGGATTTACTTAAAGAAGTGCTATGCTTAAGTCATTTTTGCATGAGTGCTTGTACTTTTAGTGTATAATACTCTTGTGTGCTTTTTTCGTTGTTTGGTTTCGACCTTTAGATGCTTACCTTGCATTGTGCTTGGTTTTGAGATGTCAGTGTCTTCGCTACCCTACATTGGCTTCATTGATGGCACTAGTCACAATACTCATAACTTAGCGTTTTTTGCTTGGGAAATATATGCACCTACAGATGAATTGATTATTCTACGTGGTGTTTGCCTTGGTCGCGCAATGAACAATATTGCAGAATACAGTGCAGTCATCGAATTATTGACCAAAGTTGTTTCACTTGGCATCTGTCATCTTGTTGTACGACATGATTCATAGTTAGTATTCCTACAATTGAGTAATGTTTACTCCATTTGAAGTCCTACATTGTTAAGGGTATATTTACGAATTCGCCTCTTAGAATGTCATTTTGATTACATTGAATATCAACACATTCCTAGATGTCTAAATAGATTAACAGATGTTTTGGCTAATTATGTGTTAAACAGACATTTGAGACATTTATAAACTCCAATCACACTTTGTATATGCAACAAGTAAGCCAGTAGAAACCTCATATATATATAACGATAAAAGTTTACAAAAAGTATTTTTGTCTGAAGACCAAAATATCAAAAATGTGAAGCACATGGCTTCATATACATAGAGCATCAAGGATGTTGCTCGTTATAATATGCGACTGCCTGTACTACTCTATAGAGCAGTTGACCGATGGAAGCAGACATGCCCACTGTGTGGCGTTGGTAATGCCTCGGGATATCATCGATAGAGGCATCAGGGATGTTCATAGTAATCCCCTTCAGATTTTGTTCTATGGTCTCGTAATCTACAGCAGCTACTCCCACTACAACACCTATCTCCCCTCGCCTCTGGATAGGGGATGAACCTGGAGGACGATAAGGTCCCACATATGCACCATCAAAGAGCATTTTTATTAGTCATTGGATAAACAACATTAAAAACATTTTATATCATTAAAAATAAAAATAAA
This sequence comes from Picea sitchensis, assembly GCA_010110895.2. Lineage (NCBI taxonomy): Eukaryota > Viridiplantae > Streptophyta > Pinopsida > Pinales > Pinaceae > Picea > Picea sitchensis. The sequence goes on from SNQJ01S0115197.1 coordinate 1,472, forward strand.
ATATGATATAAAAAAAATCTCCTTCTTACCTATGTCCCCCCACTGGAAACCTTTTGAAATAGGTAGGGCCAGGTCTCCATGAAATTCTAGCCCGACATATGCATAGTTGTCGATCATGAGCATATGGGTTCTCAACCAGTCGAAGAATGCATCGTTATACCTAACGATAGGACCAACTGCATGTCGTGCCATGAGGTCGACCCACCTCTTCATTCTCGGATCCTGTGGGGCAGGTATACCCCACTCTGTCTGCAAGCGCAATACCGGGACCCTCTCTAGGAAGAAGGACACCAAAATAGATCCATATCGAAACTATTTCAGTTCACCACTCCTACACTTGGTCAGTTGTTTTTTCATACTTTTGAGAACCCCTTCACACTAGTTGAAGATGCGGGGCTCCATACACTCCAGTGCATACTGGAAATAGGTTTGAAGAGCCATATGGGGAGCTGCACTCCCTTCCATGCATGTGATGGTATAGAGGATGGTCCATAGAGGCAAGTCACGAACATCTCTAATAGTGAGTTTCACGCTATGCTTTTGAGTACCTGACACATAGTGTTCACTGATATAGTGGTTCATAGGTGCACCACCACCTCTTCTTCCTATAAGTGTTACTCAGGACCCATGGTGAGACAATTATTTTAATAAGTAGATATCCTCAATATCTATCATCAGAATGTGAGCACCCACATGAAATGCCTGCTCATTCACATCCCACATGTGAACCTGGTACTCGAGTAATATTAGCTGGGCCCTCATACCCTGGATTTTAAAGAATTTCAACAGCCCACACTGTCAAAGGGCCATCACCATTCTTGGGTCATTCCTGAAAAAGTAGTATTCCTCCTCATCCTATATCTCTCTCCATTCCAACATTTTTTATCATGGAAAACCTGCAATGGAACCATAAAGAGAGATTAGCATCATTATCTTCTTCTCTGGAGATTTTTTTTTGGCATTTTCATCTTTAAAAACTTTTGGGGTTGTGCACATTGTAGGCCAGGGTATCTACATAGTGTGGAGTCATCGTTGTCTAGCTACAAGGCCTCCTGTGATGACCCTAAATCATCGCAGGGCCTGATATAGGGCGCCTGCAACGACCTCCGCGCATAGGTACCCTAAAAAAATTAACTCAAAAGCCTATTTCTAACCAATGAAAAACAATTTTCTATCCATGGAAAGATGGAGGAAATTAAGATTACTTGTTCTATGGAGACGGTTTGTTGAATGATCATCTTTTCCCTCCACAATCCGCAGTTAAAAATCGAGGTAAAAAGGGGGTTTTGGAGCAAGGTTTGGGTGAAATGACAAATGGAATAGTGAAATGAAGGTTTTACCCATTTTTATTGACTTTTTCACTTTTTCATTTGTATTTTATATTATTATATATGTTTCATCTAAACCCTAAAGTCCTAAACCTTTGCAAGTGGTTTATTTTTGCAGATAAAAATTCTAAGAGTGAAACGTTGAAACGAATATCCTCTTTTTGGTTTGTTTTCATACATTTGTACAGGTCTTTTAGGGTTTTTCAGGAAAAACTCTGAGCTTAGTCTTTGTTCTTTCTCGTGCCCGTAAATCAATGAGAATGTAACTGAGTATACTTTTATCACTTTTTCGGACTCGTAAAGGTTATACGAAACGAGTCCAAAAAAGGAACCCCCTAGAGTTCCCTTTAAGCTCTTGCCAGACTCTCTAAACATGAAAAGATTGTCGATCGACCTTGTTTTTTTCATGCTCGTAAAAGTATTTGAAGAAAACATTTGATGAGCAGTTGGTTATCACTTTTTCAATCTCATCGAATTAATTTACAAAAAAGGAACTTGTGGATATTTCTTTAAGTGTTTTCCAGACTCTCTAAAATTGAAAAACCCCTGAGTTTTGTCTCTTTGGACTCATTAAAGAAACATTGAAAGACCCATATGGGACCAAACCACTCCTTCCTAGGGTTCATTAAATATACTCTGAGGGACTCGTCCAAAGGATGAGCTTACATCAACAATCATATGTTATCCTCCTCAAGATTGCGTAAAAATAAAGAGGTACTCGCCAGAAACGGTGGGGGGGAATTGGGAAAGAAATGTCTCTCTATATCTGTGTTAGTGGCAGTAATATTCTCTCTTGAACATGACACCCCCTTCATCATTGAATCTAGGTTGGGAAAACCATTTTTCTCTCCTTTTACCATCTGCATGTCCATATGTTGGGTCCTCCTTGAGTCAGTGTTGCCAAGAGCATTGTCGTGTCATTCATATGTTCAAGAGAAGTCTATCCTAAACAAGCCTTTTATCGAGTCAGTCATCTGCAGTTATAAATTTTCTACCATGTCAGCCTTCCCTGTGTCAGTCTCAAATCACTTCATACTCTAATATTCCTCAAATCTGTTACATATTTTGTGTCATTGATGGGGGATACATCAAGGCCCTCTTGTGACGAGTCTTTTCCTGTCAACTTCAACATATTATCCAGGAACGAGACCTAGAAATAATTAAGTACCTTAGAGCCTACATGCCTCAATGGCAGGTTTCTTCGCTTTCAACAGTAGGTTCACATCATTGACCCCTGATTGAAAGATTCCATCGAGTGTTTGAATTCAACTCATTTATTCACATTCGTTGGATTGTACTTGGGTACTTTGGGAGTCATTGACATCAATGGTGATTTCCCTCACACTTATCAACGATTTTCATTAATGACCGGTAATCAAGTGGTTTCTACCATGTTCGACTTTAGCACCTGCAATCACATGGTTATATTCTTACTTAGGGACGATGGAGATGAAGACCCTATATCTCATCATTCTGGTCCAGGTTGCGATGGAGTATTTACAATTTGTATTAACACATAGATCCCCTATATATGTCTCGTGGCTATGTACAAATTTGAGTCATTTTTCAAGCATAGATCCACAGTGTATCTCTGGGTGGCTATGACAATTCATAATGACATGGATCCATAGTGTATATTTAGTGCCATGACTCACTTTACATTTTGTAATTTGAGTATGGAAATGCCTACCTCGGACAATGGTATATTATTATGTTGATGCTTGAATTTTTCCAGGTTCTCGATTGGTGCGCTCTTTGTTTCCGACACACACATTCTACAAAGTATTTCATATGTCATGAGTTCCAGCTTTATAATTTGGGGGGAATTCTGTTACACATTATTTTGTTCAGCTCTGTGATCCATTTACAACATGTTTTCATGTTCCCAAAAATATCCTTTCTCCATGAGGAAAGTGATTGGCCTTCTCTTCTCAAAAACCCTATTAACGAAGGTCGTCGTAGATTGAACTATACATAGGGTGCGAAGATGCTTGATTGACGCCCCCTGCTCTAAATCTGGGCTACGATGTCTCCATAGGTTGCACAATACCTAGGGTGCAACGATTTCAAAAAGATAAGAAAAGGTCAAGTTTCACAAAAGTTCTAGAAGAGGATCTTCTAGAAGATGAGGTGGCCTCTGAATGGTTTCGATCTTAGATGCTTCTCTAATTTGGTGCGATCATCGTAATATCTTCAACCATCTCTCCTTCATATTATATAAAGAGGGATTTATCATGGAAAAGGCTAAGGTTAATGAAGGTTGAATAGGCCAAGAATTGTATGGAGAATTTTGCATTGGATCATTCTTGAGGGCTTTATTTCAGTTCATCAAGTCATTGTGGATCTTCTTCATTCAAGCTCGGAGAAAGTGTGTGTGTTGGAGAAAAGGGTCAACGAGAGGGGACCTTATGACATAAAGGCTTTGGTTGTAATATCCACTTTCATTTTAATATGATACAGTGATATGTTTCTTTCCCATAAAACTTGTCTTGTTTTATTGTATGATTCATTGATCACATACATAGGTTCTTGTTGACTTCATTGTGTTGCTTTCACTTTGTCTGGCTTGTGTTCCCTTGCAGATCCAATATCACAGGAGCACAAGAGTGGATCAAGGATGGAATGGAAAGAGGAAACGACATTTAAATGGTATGTTGTCTACCTCTTGTTAAATAGTAAACTCAATAGTTAGAGCTTAGGGAAAGCATCATATTATGTTATGTTTTGTTCTAGATCTAGGTGGATATAGGGAGATTTGTTTATGTCCCCATTTATAGATAAGTCCCATAATAGTGTGTGTGTGTGTGTGTGTGTGTGTGTGTTTTGGTTTTCCTTTCTCTTTTAACCATTTACCATTATAGATTGACCTCGGTTCATAACCAATAAGCTTCCCAACAAAAGCCCTTAAAGACTATCAGTCCCTCTGGTCACCCATAAGGAAATGCAACACACAAAGTGTACTGTGTAGTCTCACCCGAGATAGCTCTTATGGGTGTCTACAATACTCAGGTCTTTTCAACCTAGGACTGAGCGAGATCTATGCTTGTATGACACACCCTTTATCTAGTCTATTTAACATCCTCTTATAACATTGATTCTACGCATGCATGTAAAATACCAGATCTACTTAATCACTTCATTCATTCAAGATTCATCAACTAATCAGACACAAAGACACATTCAGTCAATCCCACAAAACATTGTTACCGTGGTTCACCCCCTCTTGGGTTACGTCCACAAAGATCTGGCTCTCAGGCTTTTATTATGGTTTAGAAAGATATCATTCCACACGTGCTTACAATATTAGTTCTCCCTCTTTCACACTAGCTCCTCGATCCCCGCAAGGATGACTAGATTGCACCAGGCTCCTCATCCTGTGATATAACCCTAAGGATCGAGTTGCTCCCTCCTTCCTTCACTCACTCGCTTAATGATTCATATAGTTCTTACAATACTCTTCCTCTCTTTCTCCCCTATGTGTCTCGTTTTCTCTCCTAAGTACTACTTATTTATATTTTCAACTCACCAGCCATTACAATGTATTACAAAAACCCTAACCCTAGTGTTGTTAGGTAAAAGAAGCATGCACACATGCTATTTTTCCTTCCAGTTGTCACTTTCCTAATGCTTTTCCTTCCAGTTGTCTCTTTTGTCATCCTCAGCCGCCTAACCCTGGTGTGCTTCGTCGATCTCTCTTGCGATCTCTTGGAACTTCTTCGTGATCTCAATTTCTTGTATTTGGGCTTGCGTGGTCTTCTCTTTGAGTGCATCCAATACCTACACTGCAATATCGTCATTGAACATCCTTGCGCACTCTGCCTGGGTTTGTGTCATATTTGTTTTTGCTTCTTCCTCCTGTTCAATGACCTTTGTTGTCCGCTCCTAGAGCGGTTCCATTTGAGCCTGGCACTCCTTTTTCCATTTTTTCATAGCTATGAGTTATGCCTACAGTTTCTTCATATCCTACGCTCCTTTGATGCACTCCATTATTGACATTGTCTACTGCCTCTTCTTGAAGTCCTGGATCGTTGTGCTTATCATTTCTCCTTCCTGTTCCCACTACTGGACTTGTTGATCCTCTTCCAGATTCGTCCAGAGCTATGCTACTTTCTCAAACAAGTCAGCCGTCACGTAGACTTGTATCTATATCTCCTTTATTTGCATTGTTTCCTCCTGCTTCCTCTACTCCTTCACCTCTGGTGGAGTGGTAGGTGTGAGCTTCTTCCGAAGGTGCTCGATCTCCTCTTTGTATTGATCGATTGTCTGCACAATATGACCAATCTTCTGTGTCACCATGAGTTCGGCCGTCTATGCGCTCTTTGGTATTTTCTCATAGGCTACGACAAATTTCTTCACTAGCCTATTCACACGGTATTTCTCATCTTTGATCTCGAGCTTAGCCTACTCGAGTACCAATTACAGCTTGTCTCTATTGTCCTTTTCCTGATACAATTCCGCTGTGTCTGTGCATGTGTGAGACTGTACCTCATGTGTGACGTTGACTTGCAGTTTATACAAGGCCTTGGTTGGTATATGTGTCAATACTAACTGTATTTTAGCCAAGTCCTTTAGGGGTGTCTGTCCCACAATTTCTTCCATGTGCAGCATGCTAGGTGTGATGTGAAATGTCGAGCTTGGTTGTGTTGTCGTATGGATCCTATCCTGCTCACTTGATCCAGCTTCACCTCATATCTGTGATGTTGATGGGACCATTCCTTTGCTATTGTCGGTTGTCTGCACTTCTCCGAGCTGCTTCAGGAGTTGTTGCATGTGTGCCATCTCTTCCTCAATTTTGTCCCTTTGGCACACAGCATTAACAAAATCCTCGACTGTGTGATCCTGTATCATTTGGGCCACCATGTCTACATCGTCCTCGGTGATCGTGTATTCTGGGGGCGTTTTGTGTGCCTTCTCTTTCTTGCGTGCACCCCCCATCTGGATGACTAGCCTCTTACTCTGGCCTTGCTTCTGTGTAGTAGAACTTGATGTAGTCCCTTGTGTTGTCTCAGCCTGTTTCTATTGTACCTATGGCACCTGTGTGTTGTTCTTCTTCCCCTCCTAGGTGCCTGTCTTGGATGTCCCCCCTTTTTTCTGTTGTGCCTTGCTCTGACCTGTCAGTGGTCTCTTGGGCACTGTTATCTCTTGATCATGTGTTTGTTCCTGTCTTACCTCCTCCTCCTGCATTTCTGTGAGTATTTCTCGATTGAGGACTAGAATTCTCCAATCATCATCACAATCCTTAATGGCCATATCTATGTCTGCCTACTTGATACAATAGCGCAATTGTAGCCATTGATTGTCAGGATATTTTTGTTTCTGGATCCACATCACATTTCTAGTGGCTTTGAAGTTGGCTATGCTCTGATACTGTGTGATTGCTTCCGGTGTCACCCTCGAAGTGTTGGCAATGTTTTCCTATAGGTCGTTGAGATAGCCTTCAAATATGGTTGCATTCTCCTTTCTATTCTTGGGGTCTGAAGCGGACCCCGATGATAAGTATCGCGCTCTGTGGCAGGGATTGGGTCTAGTGAAAAAGAATGAATACTTCGACTCCTTCCATCCGATCAAGGCTATCAGGATGAGTAGCCATGAATAATGAAATTTTGTCCCCAGATCCTACACGTCCTTGCAGTCGTTTAGGAATAGATTCAACAAATAAGTGGCCCAGTTGAGTATGGTGCCTTCTGCACACTGTGATGTAGTTGTGACAACCTGGGCTAGGACTTCCTCCTTGCAACATTTCATGAGTAATTTGCATGCCATAAGTTTTGTGGAAATTCTTGTCACGACATCACTAATACGATTGATGTTGATTCTGCGCAACCCCCTTTCGGTGCCATATTTCTTCTTCATTTCCTCGACCAGTGCTTTCTCCTTCATTTTGTCCTCAAGGAACTATGTGGGATCCTCACCCCATGATGGCAGCCCTCTAATGTATGTGATGAGCTCTACATCTATTGAGACAAGTTGTTCTAGCCACAGGTATCCTCCATGGGTGACTTCCATCAGCCGCTTGACGTAGTTGTTTGCATATCGGCCCCTCCCAAAGTGTGGGATGTCCAACAGGCCTAGAATCTCATTTTTGGCCAATCCTATTGCCCAATGGTCTGGTTGATTAATTGGTTCGCCAAAGGGTCCTATACCCACACTTTATAGGTATACTTTCTTGGTGAACTCTGGGAACTTGTCTGTATCCATCACATCATGGTCTGAGTACCTCAATTTCTCCATGTGGCCTAACATATTTGCTATTATTTGTACCCCTTCCAGAATGTGCAACAAGACAATGGTTGTGGTGGCTTGCCTGCCTGGTGACCTTGGTATAGTCTGCTTGGCCTTTTTTTGTGGTGGCTGACTCGAGGTTACAACCTCCATTGTTCTCTCTTCTGCATACTCCTCTGGTCGGTCGGTGACATCTTCCACTATTCCCTCCTGTGGTTCCTTTCCAGCGTGGTTGTTTCTACCTGGTTTGGAGCCATCTCATTGTCTCTCAAGGATTCTTCAGGGTTTTCAAGGTGTACTTGGTTTCCTGCATCATCCGCTTGTTGTGCCTGACCTCCTTTGGGTACAACCATGTCCATGCCCACTGGTGTTGTCTGTTGGGTTTCCTCCACAATGGTTGTGGGGCTTCGTGGTGTCATATCAGGTGACGTGATTTCGTCCACGTTGAGGACTTCTAGAGGCTGAGGTGGTTGTTTTCTGCTTCCCTGTGGCTGCGGTGGTGCTCTAACGATGCTTCAAGGTCCTCTGGTAGTCTGGATCAGTTCTCCCTGTTTAGGTGGTGCCATGGTGGTAAGGATGTTGTTCACCGAGCTTAGTGGCCTTTGCAACCTCTGCAACCTTAACTCTCTGCTTCGTATTCTCTATCACTTTGTTCCTTTCCTAATTTCAAAATAACCTTTTCTTTCCCGCGTGATTGCTTTGTGTTGGGGTCATGTGAATCTTGTCAGAGACGTTACCGCGATTGCATTTTAATTGAAACGTCATTTCCCACATACTTTCCATTGATTTCCCTTGCCGTCACCAATTGGAGAAATTAATGTGGCATCCTATCAATCATTCTGGCATTCAGTTTTGATAGCCTCCATAAATTGGCACTTCTTTTTACCGTATATGTCTTTCTCATTGTTTCTTCTTTGTAGTGACCGTTGGCCTTGTTTCCACTTTTCTTTTTTTTGTTTTTTTTTCTAAGTGCTAAGGGTTTGATTGTCCCTATATAGCTTCAATTGGCTCCCATTGATCATCCCTCTGAGTTCTGTGGCTTCTAAATCCTTCAACTATATAGCTCTCCCATCTGTAACAGGTTTTACGTCATATGGTCCTAACCAATGCATTCTGAGTTTTCCTTGATGATGAAGGGATTTATTGTCATACATAAAAACTAAGTCTCCTTCCTTGAAATTTTTCCTCTTGATATGTCTATCATGCCAAGCTTTGTCCCTTGCTTTCTAGACATCTTGCTGAAACCCTACTAGAATCCTATCTTCCTCCATGATCATCAGTTGATTAATCCTATCTTGTACTGCACCTCGTTCTGTCATGTTTGTAATTGCTGCTACATGCAGACTGGGTACCAAAAATTCCAGTGGCACCATTGCTTCTTGTCCATATACCAATCTGAATGGATTTTGTCCTGTCAATTTCTTTCATGTGATCTTGTACGCCCACAATATGGTTGGTATCTTTAGGTATCAATCATCCCTATTAACGTTACAGATCTTCATCAGTGCATTTTCAAGGATCTTAGTAAAGGCTTCCGCTGTTCCATTTGCTTGAGGATGATATGGTGTACTCTTTTGAAGATGAACTTCAAATTCCTTATTCATAGCCTTAATAGTACTATTAATGAAGTGAGTGCCTTGGTCACTCATCAAAATCCTGGGGAAACCAAATCCAGTGATCACTTGTTCGAACAAGAAGTGTGATGTTGTCTCTGCTTTGCAATATTTGACTAGTGCTTCTTCCACCCATCCTGCCAGGTATTCCGTCGCGGTGATAATTTACCTCATTCCTGTACTTTTTTCTGGTGGGTTAATTGGTCCCACAAAATATATTGCACATTTGTCCAATACCTGCAAATTTACCTATGGTCTCAGGGGCATCGCGTCCCTTCTATTCGGTTTACCAACCCTCTAATATACATCGCATTTCAGGCAATACTCCTTTGAGTCTCTGTGAAGAGTTGGCCACCATAGTCCTACATGCAATACGTTATGTGCAGTATCTTTCCCTGCATAATGTCCTCCTGCTATTCCCTCATGGGCTTCTACTAAAATCCTAGGTCTTTCATGTTCAAGCACACATCTTCTCAAGATGTTATCTACATCCATTTTGTATAAGTATCATGCAATTAGCTGATAATCTGCAACCCAAACTACTAGGTTTTTCTTCTGCGCGATGTTGAATTCTTGTGGCATAGTCCCTGTACTCAAGTATTGGTTAATGTCTATGAAGTATTCATCGACGATTTGGACTAAAAATAATTTTTCGTTTGGAAATTTCTGCTCTAGATTTGTAGGTTACTCCCCATTTGTGATCCTCGATAGGTGATCAGGTCTTGCATTCAACTTCCCTAGATTGACTATTAATTCAAAATCAAATTCTTGAAACAACAATCGCCATCTGCAAATTCTCCTCCCAAACACTGGCTTGTTGACTAGGTATTTGAGTGTTGAATGGTCTGTGAACATCTTGAAATGTTTTCCGTAATGATCCCAAGCCAAATTCTTTCTTGGAATCACTAACTACTACTAATTTATTGAGTTATTAAGTGCATACAAGATTCATCAACACATGAAGATCACAATATATTCAAGATGCAGAAGCACAAGCAAACATCTGGCCTTTTTATTATGAGAAATGTAAGATCAATACAATAGATGGTCGATCTCGCATAAACCTCAGATGGTCGTACAAGCAATAGATATGAGCTGCTACAAAATTCTCCCGAAAATACAAAATAAGCCTCCAAAGGTTGGATATACAATGAAGACTAAATCAAGCAGATCTGAGCCGCACTAATGCTCAACCTCCAAGATGGAAAGTGACCCATCCTGCTAGAATGTTGAAGCCCTGAATAATTCTTCCCTGCTACCAAAAGTGTCCAATCATCCCGAGAAATATGCTAAATGATAGATCAGGAAACTATAAGGAAAACCCAGATGTCCAAATTCCCAAATCCACTCTCAAACCCCGTAGATCTGAATTCTTCACTGAATGGTGTGCCCCACTTGATGACTGAAACCCTAGCTGGTTCGGCCCTGATGAAGGAGGCCTCCAAATGCTCTGAA
>SNQJ01S0115197.1:16805-40319 GCA_010110895.2 Picea sitchensis
GTTGTTTTCCAATACCACTCCACATACACGTGTCATCTCCTTATTCCAGCGGACCCCCTCCCCCCCCCGTAAAACCGCTTACCACCTCAGGGGGGGTCCGAAATACCACTATGCCCCCGAAAAAACCGCTTTCGCAGCATTTTGACCAGTCAACTTTCAAGGTAGTTTCCAGGCAGAATAATTCAAATTTTAAAAAACCGAGAGAGATTTTTCTCTGTAATGGGATGAAGAACAAAAAAATCTCTCATTTTTTTTACAGGTGCCACGATCATGGAGAATCGAAGCCATCTTCGAGGCCCTTTTTTTCGGATTTTAGGTTTTTCTGTTATAGTCCCGATCTTGCAGGAGCTGTTACAGCCAGCTGGAGGCAAATTTGATGAAACCGAAGGAGGTTTTTGTCCAACACATGCCCATCTAAAATAACCTCATTCTGTTTTTTCACAAGTGTCATCATTGAAGAGAAAACAATGTCTGTTCGGACCCATTTTTCAAATAAATTAGGCCCATCTTTCATGGCAGGCAGTTCCAGATTTGGTGGGATTTGTGGCTATTTTTGGCCGAGGTGGTTAAAACCGACTCTGGAAACTTGTTGGGGGATCTCCCCTATTTATTCAGAGATGATTTTTTATGTAAAGGTTGATCAGTCAGGGAACCAGGATCGATTTTTTGTAAAGCAGCTCACTGAGCTTTCTGTATTTCCATCATTTCAATAATACAATCTCAGCAGCTACAAGATTCATGTGTCATTTTTGGTGGTGATGTTTTCCTCATTCACTGTAATTTGTTTCCGTGGTATTTCTTAAGTTATTTATACTCTAAATTATGCAAATAAGTTCGAAGAGTAGAATTTGTTGAGACATACACTCTGTTTTGGCTTTGACATAATTATCGATGTTTTCTCCTCAAAGGTTAATTTCAGGATTCTTGATTTCCCTGTCATTACCGGGTCCTCTCATATTACTCCCCTAAATCCAAAATAAAATTTAAATAATCCACCAAGAGTGCCTACCTTTCCCTGTAATGTTGTCTGTAGAACTTGTTTTTGATTGAGCTTCAGATTGCGACTCCATTGCCCATGGTTCCTTTTTCTCTTCTCTTACCAATTAAAAAATCCAAACTCTGAACCCATTAACTAGCCTAATATTCTTTTCAAACAAAGCTATATCAGATAGAGAGATCCCTCTCTGAGTCTTGAAGGGCTATATCCAAGACTCGAAGTGGTTTTGATGTTGCCTCTGTGACTACCTCTTCAGCCTTGGACAAATTACAGAGTGCTAACACACCTTCAGAAAAAACACGTGGCTTGACATGCTTGTCATATTGGGATTTAACACATTTCTTTTGAGTTTCAATAACTAAGGCGACATCACAACGGGTTTCTTCTAATTGCATTAAATACAACAGATGCTCCTCTTCGACAGAGGTATTAGGGAGGAGTTCAACGACTAGTTTCAAAGACGGTATCTCACATTCAATCGACAAAATTGCTTCGATACCATAGACTAGATGGAAACGTGTGAATCCCATGGCAGACTTAACGGATGTCCATTAGGCCCATAATGCTAAGAACAACATCGTGTTCCAATTTGTCTTATGAATTCTTATCATCTGTCGAAGCATAGTAGTGAGAACTTTGTTAATCTCTTCAACCTGACCATTGGCCTGTGGATAATATGGGGTTGAGTTTTCATGGCGAAGACCCAACTTTTCAGTAAGTTCAGACATCATAAAATTACGAAAATGACTACCGTGATCAGTAACGATGGCTTGAAGGACACCAAACCTAGTAATGATATGATTGAATATGAACAATGATGTAGTTTTCCCAGTGTTATCGAATGTAGGCATCGCCTTGAATCATTTAGTGAAATAATCCACAACAAAAATGATGTATCTATGCCCCCCGACCAAGTGAGGGTTACATGTCATGAAGTCAATGCCCCATTTGGTGAATGGACCAACGAAAAATACAGGGTGTAAAGGAGAAGGATGAGATCTTATCTTGTTATTATAAGTTTGGCAAGCATGGCATTTCTAGATGGAAGTAATGCAGTCCTTAAACAAATAAGGCCAAAAATAACCCGCTCATAAGATATTTTGGGCAGTTCCATACCCAGACATATGACCGCCACATGATCCAGAGTGATAGTCATTCAAAGCTTTCTCAACTTCATCGTAGGTGAGACATCGTTGAAATATAGAATCGATACCATGATGGTAAAGGGTATCACTGAGGAAAATGTATTGACGGGCTTGATATCGTATACGACGACAATCTGTACTAGATAAGTTAGGCCAGAAAGTTTGAGTCTAGAGGTACATGATGATATCTCTGTACCATACGTCATCATAACTGATCAGAAAAAGGGATTCATCAGGAAAGGAATCCTCTCCCACATTTTCTGTCTCAGTAGAGGGAAGGTCACATATAAGTTCAGCAAAAACCAAAGATTTCTTGGACTTGGCACATTCAAATTCCAAGTCAAAATCCTGGAGAATAAATATCCATTTGGAGTACTTGCCCCTTAGAAATTGTCGAGTAAGGATATGTTGCATGGGGTTGCAATCGGAAATGACCGTGGTTCTGCATAATAAGATATAGTGATGAAAACGTTGGACAACTTGAACAACTGCCAAGGCCATTTTCTCCACATGTAAGTATTTGGTTTCAGTAGTCGTGAGACTTCGACTCAAATAGTATATCACATGTTCTTCATGTGAGTCATCCTCTTGGACTGGGACCATAGCAATGGTCTAAGAGTCCAAAGCAGCTAAGTAGAGGAAGTAGTCTCGGCTATAGTCAGGGGGAAACAATAATGGTGTATGGGTTAAGGAAAGTTTCAAAGATTTAAAGTCTTTGTTTGCAATATCATCCCATACAAACTCGTAACCTTTCTTGAGTAGCCAAGTGAATCCTTTCGTCAACTCAACGTAATTGAGGATGAAACGACGCAAAAAGTTTGTCTTCCCTTGCAAACTTTGGAGTTGGCGTAGTGTGGAAGGAGGAGGTAGATTAAGAATAGCCTCAACCTTCAAGGGATCTACTCGAATCCCATGTATAGACACAATGAAACCAAGAAGTCATTCAGACTCCACACAAAAAACACATTTGTGTGGGTTCAAACATATATGATAATAACGACAACATACGAAAAATGACCCTTAAATGTGTCAGGTGATCTTGGCGATGCATGGAATGTGTCGGTAGATTGTCAAGATAGGGTTTCATAATGTGCTTAATATCATGGAAAGCATAAGACATAGCGCGCTGAAAGGTCACACCAGCATTCTTGAGACCAAAGGGTAATTTCCGGTAGGCAAAGGTTCCCCAAGGGAAAATAAAAGCGGTCTTATGTTGATCTGCGGGTAAAATATTAATTTGATTATAGCCGGAGAAATCGTCCATCAAGGAGAATATTTCACTCCCGACGCAATCGTCAACAATTTGGTCGATGAAAGGGGTTGGGTAATTTTTCTTAGGACAAGCCTTGTTTATATCCCTATAATCTACACAAATGCGGATGATACCTTGCTTCTTATTTACCGGAACGAGATTGGATACCCAATCAGTCAAAGCCACAGGATAGACAAATCCATCTTTAAGAAGTTTTTCAACTTCAAGCTTGATTGCAACAACTTTGCATGGATGGACTGGGCAAAGTCTCTGCCAAATGGGTTAGCATCCAGGTATGTCTTAATCTCATGTACAACGATATCAAGATCAATACCTGGAATTTCTTCATAACTCCAGGCAAGAACGTCACAAAATTCTTGAAAAAGGGCTTTATAGGTGTGTACCTTGTCAGTAGAGCATGAGGCACTGATATGGACATTTTCGATGACTCCGATTTTAATCGATGTGTCTAGAGGAACGGTAGGTGAAATGTTACTCAGGTTTCCTTCATACAACACATCGTGTGTTGATTCAAAAACAGAAGAAATAACAACAACGGTCGACGGAGTTGAAATCCATTGGTATCTCTCTATGGTATCATGTTCTAGGAAGAGAATGGAGCGATGGTGCCCATCATCCCATGGATTATCTTCCATATACATGACTTACATGATCATCTCATCAGTAAGAAAGATCACGTGGAATAGATCAGGAAATGAATCACATAGAGAAGGAGGAGAGGGGGTTGTCGATTGAATAGCTTGATAAGCAGATTTGACTGGACTTAAAGGAATTATGTCGTCGTAATGAAGACAATCACCAGGGTCAAGTACTATCCATGGGTCATATGACATGGGGGTTTCACAAACAATGGTGGAAATCATGTTAATAGAGGCAACAAAAGGAGGGGGAATATCAGGTGGTGGGATTGGAAATGTACCCATCAATGTTGAATCTTTCAAGAGACCCATGCCGACATTATTGTAACCATGAGGTGTCTTTGAGATAAAGGGTACATTTCTAGTAAAGGAATTAGAATTAAAGAAGGATATTTGGTCGATAGTAACGACCTTTCCTTGGTGCGGGAAGCGTATCACACAGAAAAGGGTAGACACAACTGCATGCATGGAGTCAATCCAGCTACAGCCAAGTAAAACGTTATAATCAAGAGGTGCATCGAAGACCTCAACCTCGATGTTGACTGATTTACCTTCCAACGTAATAGACAACGAAGGAAGAACATCGTAGGGTTTAAAACCTGTACCATTGAAGGCCTTAAGTGTATTGTGTGATTTGGTGAGAGAAGGAGAGCCAATCGCTTTCCAACAAGTAATGGACACAATGCAAGTCAAGGCTCCTTCATCAATAATGGTTCTACAGATATTATTGTTTTCAACAACAACTTGGATCTGAAATGCTAACTAAGGAGGAATCCTTCGAACGTGATCTTCCAAGTCAAAGATTATCAAATTAGTATCTGTAGGATCAATTCCAGCAATGGCCTTTAACAATGCCTTTCGTTGAGTAGGACAAATTTGGAGGACTTTGAGATATGACATCGCAACACATACGTGAGGATTGAACGAAGACTTTCGGACAATGCCCTTGGGAGGAGGGCGAAGAAATGTATCGAGACCCAGTCTTTCGAGATGAATAAGACTATTTGGAGGTGAAGTTTGGGGAGGAGTTTGAACCAACAAAGGTGTTATATCATCAACTTTCTCTTTTGACAGGGAATAATGTTTGGCTTGAGTTGTGAATGCAACTTCATTTTTCGTATAGTCACCAGTACACATAAAGACATAAGATGAGGTAGAAGGAAAAGTTTGGTCATGAATGACCAGTTGGGCCTGTTGTTAAGAAGGGAAAGGTTGTGACAAAACGGTAGGTGTAGGAGGATTTCCGGTCCCTTGGAGGAACTAAGTAACCTCGACGCGTCATGGAAAATCTTTCGTGTAATGATCATCACCACAAATAAGGTAAGGATATCGAGGTTTACGCTTATCTTTCTCATCAACGGTTTGTGTTTTGGCTTTATCAGATGGTTGATTGTTATTTTTGTCCTCCTTATTCTTACCCTTCCCTTTCTTTTTATTTTGATTCTTTCTAGTAGGCGTGGATTGAATAGAATTAACTTCAGCAGTATTACCAAAGGAAGGAGTAGGAGTAGGAGTATTTTGTACATTAGAATTATTAGATTTGGGATTGGTGTGACCGGCGTGTGTAGACTGGGTCTCAGCATGAAAGGTGCCAATCACATCATCAATAGCATGAGAAGTTGTCGGAGGTGTTGGGATAGGATTTGTGGAAGGATGAGGAGCGTTAGGGATCAAATCGTAAAGTGTTCCCGTTTGCGAATAAATGAGATCTAGATATTGAGCATGACTAATCGCCTTCTCTTCAGTGACAACACCACCCATGGAGACATCACGAGAAATAGGTCCAATGAGTGATTTGGTAAACCACTCAGCCAATAGTTGGTCAGGAAGAGGAACTTTGATCAAGCGTCTTCTCTGCCTCCACTCATGAATGTGATCAGAAATATGAGTGGACGAGGATTGTTTAAAAGAAATCAAACTTTTGGTTCCTGTCTCATATCAAATTGGAAACTGGTAATGTGTCAAAAAGGCCATGGCGAGGGTATTAAATTCATTGAAGAATACTCATGGTAACTTGATGAACCATTTTGTCTCCGAACCCGTGAGAGTTCGTTGGAAAACTCATAATATTATGGAGTCATCCATCAAGGAGTTGGATGAACACCAAAGATGAAAAGTCATAACATGATTATTCAGGTCTTGTCCTGCTCGACCGTCAAATTTAGGAATGTCGGATGGTAACTTGGCTGGTATAACGAGCCAATAAGGAGAATGTAAGATAGGAAAATTCAAAATCCTATACAAATCAAGTAAATCCAAAGTGGATAGAAAAGACAACTGTCAGTTCACTTGAGGAAACTGGTAATTCTGAGGGGGAAGTCCCGTAGGTATACCAGTAGGACCATAAGAAGTTTGTAAGTAATTAGACAATCCTGACAGATTTAGTTGTGGGGGATTTTGAGGCAAATAGTCAATAAGGTGGGGTTGATAAGGTATGTTCCCTTGGAAAGGAACATTAGATTGAATTTTTTGACCCCAAGTGGGATTCAAAGAACCTGGATACAGTTGACTGAGGTTAAGGGGTACAATGGAGTTAACTTGATGATGTTGTCCCCCAGACAACTGTGGATTTCCATGGAAAGCAAGATTCCAAGGTTGAGATTGTAACACAGGTACGTATTGTCCATAAAAATGGTTATGGAATCCAACTTGAGGTTTCTCCCCAAGTCGAGGTTGTCCCCCAATCTAAGGTTGTCCCCCATATTGAGGTTTCCCCCCATCTTGAGGTTGAGCTCCAACAGGAATCTGGAAACCAGAAGTGACAGAAAGACTGGTGCCTCCAACTAGATTGGATCCACTAGGGATAGGATGATTAGATCCTCCTAACAAAGGTGGAGGAGGAACGTAAGGCCCTCCGGAGAGAACCTGGGTAGGTGTAGGAACAAACTGACTCACAACAATATACCCAGGAGGAATAAAGAGGCCAGATCCTCCAGATGGATTATGACTAGGAATAGAAATGAAAGTGTTCAAAGCATTATACCCCGGGGGAAGTGAAAAATTTGATCTAGGTGGAAGTGGTGTTCCAATAGGAGATTGGGTGACGACCACATTTCTAGCAGAAATAGTTGTAGCTTGTGGGATCATAGTTGTATGGGCCATCTGGAGAGGAATAATTGAGTGATAACCGACCAACAATTGGTCTAAAACGGTGGTGACACTACTGGTAGTACCAGTAAAATGGTCTAAAGGTACCGTATAGGTAACAAACATCTCAGGAATTTACTATGCCATAGGTTGATCAGGACTCTCTCCTAGGTTTCCGTAAAGATCATGTACTATCAAAGGGATGGAACTAGGATTAAAAGTTCCAGCACTGTGAGATAGGGTCCTAAATGATTCACTTCGAGAAAGTGGATCTTCTACTCCAGATCCTATGTTAGATGCAGTAGGTACTCCAATACTTTCAACAAGAACAATTTCTCTTGATGATACATCCAGAGTAAGTGTGCGTCTTGTCTAATACTCAATAACGGATTTGGGGGAAGTCAGAATGCCTCTAAAGAATCTGAAACAATTCAAAATCCTTCTAAAGAGAGTGTGCTTCCAACCTTAGAAGCTACTTTGTTATTGACCACTCCCTCGAGAGATCCTTTTGGTGAGTTAGGAAGCAAAGGGAGATAACCTTCTGGATCTTCCAGGGGTAGCCCTTGCATCCTACATGAACGGTGAAGGTCGATGTTGGCTGAACTAAGTAGAGAACGAAAAAAATCTATGGCCAACTAGAGAAAACAAACAACACTCACTAATAAAATCTAGGAATCAAACCAAGCAAACAAACCTTCTTATTTCAAAGTCACTAGTTGGTGATGAAATCCAACATCGCCAAATCAAGACAAAAAGGGGCTGGGATAAGCGGGTGGAAAAGTTACATTGACGACCTTCTTGATGGACTTACACCCTGGTGCAAGCTCCCACACATAATCCTGGGTATACCCTCCAAGGATCCCGAGTGAGTTTGGTCAACGTCGATTCCAGGTACAATGAAGACTTGCCCCTCGATAGTCACTTTGTGTAAAGACCCTAAAGAGATAGGCTACTAAGGTTACCAACTACAACAATGATTCATGGGGAAATAGTTGACAGTACGATTCACATGCAAAGGTAGGGTATCTAGCCCGAAATCAACTTGAAAGTCTACCACACATAATTGTAGATATACCTTCATGTGACCCCCAATAATACGCGCAATCTATACACCAAGACCAACAAAGAAGGGTGAGTAACTCTGCTAGTCTTAATGCAACCTCATGTTTGACCCTTGTGTGAGAAGGGCTTCCCAGAACAAAATGTAGCAATTGGATTTGAACTTTCTCTATCACAAGATACTATTGTGTGTTTTGATGCTTTGGAGAGTGTGCCTCACAACCTATTCCAAAGCGCTATCCTAGCTAATGTTGGTGAAAAGAATCCCTAGAAAATGAAAGTTGCTAATGAATTTTAAATTTACGATGTATTTTAGAGGTTGTTGTTTACTCAAAAGGGAGATGGAAGTGAAACTAATGAAGTTGTGACCTTGACCCAATAAAATGAAAAAAGAGATGAATGTGCAATTTTCAATTCAATGAACTCTAATTACAGTAGGGAGAAGGTATTTTTCTTGAAGTACAAAAATCTACAAATTGCAATTTCTTAATTTCGAATGAACACAATTCCAAATAACCATGAACTACAAAATTTTCCAATTCTTCTCTTTAACAAATATTTCGAATGTAAAAATTTTCTTACGAAAGATTACTAAAAAAGAATAAATGAATTCAGTTCTTCCTTTTCAAAACAAAATCAGAGATGTAATGATGAAATGAAAATGTAATCCAAGAAAATCAAGACATTCTCAACACAATTCTCAAATCAAATTTGTAATATAGACAAAAATGAAAAAGACAAGAAATACTTTTGTCATATGCAAGAAAAAAGTGTTTCTCAATCAACCAACAATATGGAAAGTAAAATAAACCCAAAACTTGAAACAAACCAAGAACCCTTTGTCAAACAATGACCCAGACCAAGATCTGAGATTATGTCCTTGTGACAAAGGCAAAAAACTTGCAAAATTCAAAGAAAGACTTTCAATCACTGAAAACCAATCAAGAGAAAGCTTTAAACTCAGAGATCAATCAAACATGGGCATCAGAAGTTCACCCCAGGAAACTAAGGCAATTCTAGGTGAAGGAAGACAAATTGAGTTGCCCCAACAAATCCTACAGGAGTCGTCGTAGGCTAGGTGTGGGACACAGTGCGACGCACTAAGGTCGTTGCAGGCTACTAGCAGAGCACAATGCGACGTCATCGCACTGTATTGGATAAGCAAGATGCGATGTCTGAGGGTCGTCGCAGACTGTCAATGTATTAAAATGCGACGATCTCTGTAAATTAGGAAAAAATGGGAGAAAGACAAAAAATCTAATTGGACTTGTAGACCCAGGGAGTCCAGATGGATCACCCACAGACTCAAAGAATGAAATTTATCAGAAGAAGGCAGGCTAAACGAAAATGGGAAGAAAAAAATCGAAAGGAAGTCGTATCCCCAGTATGGTCGCCAATTTGTTTATGAGACTTATTGGTAAATGCGGATATAAGCAGATCTTCCTAGATCCACCTAGATCTAGAACAAAACATAACATAATATGACACTTTCCCTAATCTCTAACTATTGAGTTTACTATTTAACAAGAGGTAGACAACATACCATTTAAATTTTGTTTCCTCTTGCCATTTCCATCCTAGCTCAACTCCGATGCTCCTGTGATATTGTATCTGCAAGGGAACACAAGCCAACCAAAGTGAAAGCAACACAATGAAGTCAACAAGAACTTATGTATGTGATCAAGGAATCATATAATAAAACAAGACAAGTTTTATGGGAAAGAAACATATCACTGTATCATATTAAAATGAAAGTGGAGATTACAACCAAAGCATTGATGTCATAAGGTCCCCTCTCGATGACCCTTTTCTCCATCACACACACTTTTTCCAAGCTTGAATGAAGAAGATCCACAATGACTTGATGAACTGAAATAAATCCCTCAAGAATGATCCAATGTAGAATTCTCCATACAATTATTGGCCTATTAAACCTTCATTAACCTTATCCTTTTCCATGAGAGATCCCTCTTTATATAATATGAAGGAGAGATGGTTGAAGAGATTAGGATGATCCCACCAAATCAGAGAAGCGAGTAAGATCCAAACCATTCGGAGGCCAACTCATCTTCTATAACTTTCGTGAAACTTGACCTTTTATTAGCTTTTTGACATCGTCGCACCCTAGGTAATGTGCAGCTTGCGGAGACATCGCAACCCATCTTTAGAGCAGGGGTCGATGATGAGGCATCATCGCACCCTATGTATAGTGCAGCCTACAATGACCTTCCTTAATAGGGTTTTTGAGAAGAGAAGGCCAATTACTTTCCTCATGGAGAAAGGCTCTTTTTGGGAACATGAACACATGTTGTAAATAGATCACTGGGGTGACCAAAATAATGTGTAACACACACACACACACACACATATAATGCAATTTTAACAGATATAAACATTATTCTCATACGCAGATTCATGCGGAGTTAATAGTAAATCATACATGCAACAAACACATGCAATTCTCATAAATAAAAGACATGCACTGAACACATCATTTGATATTAACACATAAATGATACTTATCCTTTAATTGAAGTACACCAATTGCATGTAGACCTTCCATGAACCTCTCAACCTTAGACGACATTGCTCCAAGCTATCAGCAGTGGGTCACCCCCGAACTGAGACTAAACTCCACCCAAGGTAAAGGAAATCCTAGGCTAGGCTGAGACTACAGAAAGTTGCACAATGCAACAAGAAGGATTCCTTCCTTAACAGGGTTTTTGAGAAGAGAAGGCCAATCAATTTCCTCATGGAGAAAGACTCTTTTTGGGAACATGAACACATGTTGTAAATGGATCACTGGGGTGACCAAAATAATGTGTAACACACACACACACATATAATGCAATTTTAACAGATATAAACATTATTCTCATACACATATTCATGCAGAATTAATAGTAAATCATACATGCAACAAACACATGCAATTCTCATAAATAACATACATGCACTGAACACATCATTTGATATTAACACATAAATGATACTTATCCTTTAATTGAAGTACATCAATTGTGTGTAGACCTTCCATGAACCTCCCAACCTTAGACCACACTGCTCCAAGCTATCAGCAGTGGGTCACCCCCGATATGAGACTAAACTCCACCCAGGGTAAAGGAGGATTCCCTCCAAGAAGCTATCAGCACAATGCAACAAGAAGGATTCCCTCCAAGAAGCCTACTTACACCCACTACTCACAGACTCTCACTCCCCACATGTCTATCCTACCCAAGGAATATACACGTTCATTGTTCCATAGTCCATTGACTGCTCCACTTCCCTTCGAGGGCTTTAGCAACATGCCAGATCATGAATTCACAGAGATCTATAGCTACTGCTGGACTCCCTCTAGGATAAATCACTTCCCCAACAATCTCTCTAACCTAGGATAGTTTCTCACAGGCCTAACAACTTGCTTCTTCAATCCACGTTCCTAAAAACCCGCCTCTTCAAAACCACAGGCATGACAACCTACTTCTTCTGTCCATATCCTCAGTCAAATGGTTAAGAACAACAACTAAATCGAGTAAGTCAGGGTACGATATCAGCAAAACTTCCACGGTGCAAAAATTACAGAGGTTCACGATGGTAGAGGGTTCGATAATGGCCGAAAATGGCTAATTGTGTCCTGCTTAGTGCGTGAGTGAATAGGTAAAATATGGTGAGTGTATACATGAGGAAAGATGGTAAGAATGGTCAGTGAACCCCCACAACGATGGATTTTCCCCCATAAAATTGCATGTGTCCTGGATGACACATGAATCTCCATGAGCTCATTCCTCTCCACTTGGAGTTTGTTCCTCTCCCCAAAGGAACTTAGGATAATAGGGTTTATTTCCCAAGCCTTAGTATTTTTGGAAATACATTATAATATTCCCTTGGGTTAATCCCTCAAGCTTAACCCCTTTTTCCTAGCCTCTCACCCTCCTTCCCTTTCCCTTCTTGGTGGAGCTTAATCCCATATAACTCTTTCTTCATGGTTGGTATACACACATCGATGTATTATTATTAATGATATGCATAATTACATATACAAAATAGGCTCATCGGCCTTAGCATCTAGGATATCTGGCCTATTAAACATATAATCCTTCCAACTTATAAATGCTTGGATCACCATTCTATAAACCTCATTAAACATCATTACAATTCAGTAGGGGCTTGACTTTGGGGTATTACAATCCCCTCCCCTTATTTATGCATTGTCCTCAATGCATCATATTTATAGCAAGATTTTTAAAAATATTCAAAAATATGTGGGTTTTCTGCTCACATAGCATCTTCATGCTCCCAAGTTGCATCCTCAGGACTATACTAGGTCCATTGGACCTTTACAAGCCCTATGGCTCGATTCCAGAGATGTTTGATTTTCCAATCCATAATGCGTACCAGACGCACTTGAAAAAAACTTTCTTGATCCACCTGAATCACATTCCAATCAATAACATGATTAGCATCAGGTATATATTTCTTAAGCAATGATAGATGAAATAAATTATGTATAGACATAGATGCAGGAAATGAAATCATATAAGCTACTGGTCCAATCCTCTATAGGATTTCAAACGACCCACAATATCTAGTTTCCAACTTAGATTAGTTTCCCAACTTCAGGGAACTTCGGTTGGCCTTCACCTTCAAGAAAACATGATCACCCACTTTAAATTCCCTGTGATTTCTGCCCTTGTGAGCATAGATTTTATGCCTATCTTGGGAATCCTTTAAATTTTGTTTTATCTTCAACATTTTCTCTTCCATTTCCCTAATTAACTCTGGCCCAATCATTTCTCTATCTTCTGGGTTGTCCTAGCTTACGGGTGTGTTTCACTTTCTGCCATAAAGTGCCTCAAATGGGCTCATCTTCAGTGATGCTTGGTACCCCTTGTTGTAGGAAAATTCTACCAAGTGTATATAATCTTCCCATTTATATGGTTTGTCCATCACATACATCCTTATCATATCCTCTACCACTTGGTTCACTCTTTTTGTTTTCCCATCAGACTTGGGATGATAAGCTGTGCTAAAGTTCAAATTTGTTCTAAACCCTTTGAATAATCCCTTCCAGAACTTTGAGTTAAACTTTGGGTCTCTATCCGACACAATTGTCTTGGGTATGCCATGCAGGCATGTTACTTCCCTCATATAAATATCAACAACATTGTTTTCCTTATGAGTAACCTTCATAGGAATGAAATGGGAAGCTTTAGTAAGCTTGTCCACTACTACCATGATAACATCATTTTGCTTGCTTTTTCTGGGCAATTTGGTGATGAAAACCATTGTCACCACTTCCCACTTCCACTTAGGAATGGAAAATAGTTGCAACAACCCAACTGGATGTCTATGCTCAGCCTTGACGTTTTGACACTCCAAACATTTAGCGAAGTACTCAACAATTTCCTTCTTCATGCCTGACAAATAATATTGTCTCTTGACTGCTGCAATTTTTTTTTGATATCCTAGGTGTCTAGCATAAGGTACATTATGCATCTCTTTCAAAACCATACTCCTCAATTCATGAGAATTGGGTACATAAATTATGTTTATGTACAAGATATTCCATCATTTCCCAATTCATAATCTTCAACTTTCTGTTGCATTTTACCTTGCTGCAATTTTGTTACCAACTCCATGTACTACAAATCAACTTTTGAAGCCTAAAAAATTCTACCTTTAAGATCAATTTGATACATGATAATGGTTGTAGCATGTAGTTCATGCACTCTTCTACTGGTTGCATCAACCGCTTTGTTCTCTTTTCCTTTGATGTGCTTAATATCAAAGTCATACTCAGAGAGGAATTCCAACCATCTGCTCTACATGGCATTCAAAGTTGCCTGATTAAACAAGTATTTCATACCATTATGGTTTTTCCTCAACTCAAACATATTTCCCATGAGGTAGTGTCTCCACTTCTTCAAGGCATGCACTATGGCTTCCAACTCCAAATCATGAGTGGCATAAAGACTTTCACGCTCTTTCAATTTCCTGGATTTAAAGTATATCACAAACCCATTTTGACTGAGGACTCCACCAAGTCCTTCTTTGAATGCATCTGTGAAAACCGCAAAATATTCATTCGGATGAACAATCCTCATAATTGGAGCACTAGTTAACAATTGCTTCAATTGCTGGAAGCTCTTTTCACATTCTGTATTCCATTGAAACTTCACCCGCTTCCTTTGCAGGGAAGTGATTGGGTAAGAAATTCTTGAAAACCCTGTAATGAATCTTTTGTAGTAGCCAACTAGACCCATGAATGATGATACTTTTGTCACATTATTAGGTTTTATCCACCCTTTAATAGCTTCAATATTTTCAGATTCCATTGCTATCCCTTCTTTGGATATGATATGCCCCAAATAGTGAATTCGGTTTTGATAAAATGAGCACTTGCTCAATTTGGCATATAATTGGTGCTCTCTTAACACTTGTAACACCATCCTAAAATGATGCTAATGATCTTATTTTGACTTGGAATATACAAGGATGTCATCCAAAAACACAATGACAAACTTGTCTAAATATTCCCGGAAAACACCATTCATTAAGCACATGAAAACAACTGGTGCATTTGATAACCCAAATGGCACCACTGTGAACTCATAATAACCATACCTTGTCCTGAAGATGGTCTTGCTAATGTCTTCATCTCTGATCCTTACTTGATGATATCCTGACTTGATCTGAATATCCTTGCATCCTTTAACTGATCAAAGAGACCATCAATCCTTGGCAAATGATACTTGTTCTTTAGAGTTACCTTGTTCAATTGTCTGAAATCGATGCACAATCTCAATGTCCCATATTTCTTCTTCACAAATAAGACAGGGGCACCCCAAGGTGACACACTTGGGCGTATATACCCCTTCTTAAGAATCTCTTCAAACTACATTTGCAACTCCTTCAGCTATGGTTTACTCATTCTGTAGGGAGTCTTTGATACTAGAGCTACTCCAGGCATCAAATTTATAGAGAAATCAATATATATCTTTGGGGGTAGTCCTGGTATATCCTTAAACACATCCTCGAAATATTTCAGGACTACATGATCGTCCTTATTTGGCACCTTATCCTTAGGTTCTTCCTCCATATGAGCTGCGAATATTTGGCAGCGCTTCGTGTAACACTTCTTCAGCTACATTGTTGAGATCTCTCAGAAAATAACTTCCCTAGGAATTCCTTGGACTGTTATTGGGTTCCCTTCCTCATTTTGGCAAGTAAATGCCTTGTTATGACAGTATAAGACAGCATGGTGTTGGTCCAACCAATCCATACCAATTAGAAAATCATATGAACCCAATGGTAGGATGTTAAAATATGCCTTGGTACTTGGCCCATTCATGTCCAGTGGACATAATTTAACCAACTCAACAACTTTTCTCTTGGCTCCTGTAGCCAACTGTACCAACCAAGATTTCTCATGCTTGATTCTTGGCAAAAGAAATCTGTCCACTACCTTAGGATCTATATAGCTATGAATAACTCCCAAATCTATTAAAATAGTAAAGGAATGGTTATTGATCATACCTTCAACTTCAATCATCTGTGATTGAAACTCGGTTTGCTTGTTGTCCAGGGATGCATAGATCCTAGGTACACTTCTGCCCATGTCCTCCACTGTTTGTTTTTTCTATACATTATGGAAAGCTCCCACTTTGTTAGTTTTGTGAGGATAATCTCTATACTTATGGTCTCCTTTACATCCCCAACATTGAATGGGTGTCTTCCTTGGCCTTTTCCCACCTACCTCATCCATTATGTGCTCTCTAAAAGATGGTTTTCCTTGAGGACTATTTTTGAAAAAGGGTGGTTTGTTCCCCTTTTGCCTCTATTCCCTCTTAAACTTCTTCTTGTATTCCCAATTTCTTTGGAAAATAGGCTTTCCTTTATGCTGATCATATAAGCACTTTGCTCTGCTTATGGTTTCCTCCAAAGTCTTGGAGTCATCATATTGGATCTTGTCACTGATGAAAGATTGCAGGCCACTCAAATACCTCTGAATCTTAATGGTCTCATCCTTGATGAAGGAGACATACTTAAACAATTCTAAAAATCACCTTTCATACTCCTCGATAGTCATGTTTCCTTGTTTGAGTTCAAAGTAGTCTTTCATATTTTTGTCATAATACCTCTTGAATTATTTCCAAGTCACATATTTCTCTCTGATGTGCTGCACTTGCACAAGCTGATCCCACCACATGGATGCCTTTCCTTTCAGCTAATAGATAACAATTCATCCTTTTGCATGAGAAGAATAATTATGCAATTGGAAGTACTTCCTCATTCCTAGCAGCCATGTCTCGACATATTCATCTTTCTTGTGATCTCCATCAAAAGTAGGAGGTTTGATCTTATTCATTTCTCCATTCAATTCATCCACCCTAGACCTCCTATGCTTCCTGACAGGGGATGGACTTGATTTCTTGTGTGCTCTCCTGTTGGAATGCCTTTGGGAGTGATGGTGATGTCTGCTACCATTCCTTGATATTCCTTTTCCCTCAGAGGTCTCGTGGCTTCCTGATTTGTTGAAGCCACTCTCCTTATCCAACTTCTTTTCAATTATGTCTAATATTTTCATTAACTTCATATTGAAGTCTTCTTATTGTTCCTTGGCCTTCATAAGCCTCTCATTATCAACCTTGTGGCTTTGGACATATGTCTGCAATTTTATGAGGGTCTCATCCATATTTATGTATTCCTCATTTCCTCCTCCATATCCATTGGAGTTGGTTCCTTCCATACCCAACTAGACTTTCATCCATTTGATTTCATCCTCTTTACTGTAGACTATTTGTGTATCATCCATCATTATGCACTCTGTGCTAATTTTAATCTGTTAGTTGTTAATTCTGCAAAAATGTGCATCCAAAAGAACTTTGTCAAGCTAACCTCTCTTAATAATTTCATGAAAACACGAACCATTCGGATTCATTAATATATATCCGAAATTTTTTCTGCATATTTCTTGAGAAATTGACTGTTCAGATCCAATTTCTAGGTGAAAAATTATCTTCTATTGTTCAATACCTTTCCAATGCCTATTTCCATGCTCAATTCTGAGCTTTGAGAAGGAAGTTATGGATACTTGAAAATTTTATCTTTTCAGTGATGCAATCTTGTACATGGATTCTTCCAACTCAAAGTCGAATTGGCTCTTAGATCGTGCTAGATCCATTCTTCAGGTTTGCATGCCTTTCTTACTTCTTTAGTTGTAGGTTTGTATAATCAAGAACTTCATGGGCTCTTCCTCTAAGCCCTTTCCTGTTCTTAAAACAAATTTTCTGGCGCTAGCCCCTTTTCCTCGACCCCCAAATTCATGCGACCTCATCCTGTGATCTAGCGCTAACAAATAGGTGTTTATCCTATGATTTAGGCCTCTAGGGATCTGGAACTTCGAGGATTCAAAGGATCTTCCTTCATTATAATACATTTCCTCCGAACACAAATTCTTCGAATACTCAGAGGACATTCAGATCGATGGTTCTTATTCTTTGTTTAGATCTATGGTGGATAGGAGCTCTGGGACTTCGGGCTTCGATGGTTTCCAAAGAACTTCTCTACAAATATCCCGAAGTGCCTACTCACCATATATTCTCTCTCTTACCTCCACGTGTCATCTCCCGACCACCAGTCGAGATTAAATCTGGCCTTCAGGAGTTCTCTACTCATAAAAATCTGCAACTCAATTCTTTTGGAGTACCACTTGTCCAAACCTTGGGATCTAGCACCACACGTCCTCTTTGATCAACGGTCGAGATGGACTATGACCTTCCAACCTCCAGAAGTCCTTGACCTCAACTGTTTATTCCTTGAATCTTCCGAACTATGGGATCTATTGCCACATGTTCTCTCCCGATCAACGTTGAGGATTTACTCCGCTCTTTGGAGCTTCGGTGGTTTTGAATTCCTCACACTTCATTCCTTTCAAACGTCGAATTGGCGAACTCCTGGGGTCCACTTAGTACTGCACACCCGGGTGCTACGTGGAATATTCCAAGAAGTGGACACATGGCCCAATCTGAGTGGTGACACATGTCAAGTTCTAACTGGAAAAATCAGCCTTTTAAAAGCACAAAATACACTAACACGTGGTATGCATCCTGTGTACCCACGTTAGCCCTAGGTGACGTCATCAAGCCACATAACTTCGGTGCTTTGTGACTTCGGGACTTTGGAGATTCGAAAGTTCTTCCAACAGTTTCCCTTGAATGTCGAACCACTAAATTTATTAACATCCGAGGGTCTACGTAGTACAATTGTCATCAATCAAGGTGGTGACACATGGCCCCACCATCGAGTGACACGTGTCAGGTCCCAATCAATACTAAGGGCTTGTCAAAAGTACAAAAACAAGTGACATGTGGCAGGCTTAGGGTAGGTCCACTTCACCCTAGGTGACATCATCATGCCATATCATATCCAATGCTTTGGGACTTTAGGGATTTCTTATCATCGACACTTTCATAAAACTGTCGAACTATTGAACTGTCGAACAGGTCCACGTCACCCTCGGTGATGTCATCATGTTACGTCACTTCGGAGAACCAGGGCTTCGTGGATTTCTTCTCATCGACAGTTTTTCAAAACTGTCGAACAGGTCCACGTCACCCCTAGTGACGTTATCATGTTACGTCAGTTCAACGAACTGGGACTTCAAGGATTTCTTCTCATCGACACTTTTGAAAAATTGTCGAACTATCGACTGTTGAATAGGTCCACGTCATCTCCGATGCTTCGGGACTTCGAAGATTTCTTCTCATCAACACTTTTGCAAAACTGTCAAACTGCAGACTGTTGAACAGGTCCATGTCATCTCCTATGCTTCGGGACTTCAACGATTTCTTCACCATGCAATCTCCAACGGATTTCCCCGAACACTGAACCGCTAGAATACTTGGGGAAATCCAATGGATCTCCTCCTCCCAAATGATCTGCGACTGAGAAACACTCCGGGACTTTGGAGGATTTTCCTACTGAAACACCGCACAACCCTCGGATTACTGAAACTATGGATCCAATAGTTGTGAGGGATCTGGCTTCTTTTGAACAAATCCTATGACCCAAGTTTAAACTTTGTGGCCGAATACCACGGTTGTCGTGGTTTATTAAACTGTTATACCTCATGATCTTTCTAATACCACCAAGGAGATCTCTCAGTGCCACTCTGGCACTCTGTACATCAAATCACTGTGGAATTTTTACTTCAAATTCCACAT
This sequence comes from Picea sitchensis, assembly GCA_010110895.2. Classification (NCBI taxonomy): domain Eukaryota; kingdom Viridiplantae; phylum Streptophyta; class Pinopsida; order Pinales; family Pinaceae; genus Picea; species Picea sitchensis. Next base: position 36,230 of record SNQJ01S0115197.1, read on the forward strand.
TTGTGGCCCATCTAGGTTCAATTTTGAAACCATGGGCTCTGATATCAATTTGTAACAAGAGACTTGCTACCATGTAGCTCCACTTGTTTCCTCCATGGTTCTAATGAGCGAGCTTGTAGCTTAGATATGACAGGATTTCTTAAGGTTGAATAATTAACAACATATTATTATCCTTATGAAGCTTGGAATGACATAACACTTGTTATTCAAAAATTCTTATCTCCATTAACCATGTTCTTCAAACTCCTTATTACATAATCCAAAACTTTTATTATTATTATCAAAATTTAACATGGTTATCCCAAATTTTGTGGAGAAGAGTTTGAACTCCTACATGCTCAAATTGGATTATCTATTACTCATATTCATAAATTTGCTAAACATCATACTAAACTAATTCAGAATGCCCAAATAGGTTTTAGTTAAACATAATGTTAACTCCAAAATATTGTTTATAAGTTATTATAAATAAATTGGGATATCCAATTCCGCTGAGAAGAGTTTCCAGTTAGCAACATTAAATAAAAATAATTTAATAATTTATAAGGAAAAAACATTTGTTGAACATAATGGTAAAGTACTTTGTTTAAACATTAGATTTTTTGAAATTTTTACATTAATTTGATGAAATAGATTTTGGTTAATAAAGATTTCACCAAAATCTATTTCACCAAAAATGTTTAGACAAAGCCATAAAATCTAATTAATAAAGATTTCACCAAGAATGTTTAGACAAGGCCATAAGAAAATATTGATTTAATGGCTGTGAAGATGGATTTCATGTTGCAAATACATTGATGGCTCAACTACTGAAACTATTTTTATATTTATATGCTTGGGTAAGCCTCATGGTTAGGAACATAGGTTTCCTACTAACAAGTTACAAGTTCAGTTCAAATCCGGAGAGATCAATCTGAAGAGTTCATTCAATCTGATAGAGGAAGGAGCAAAATATCCAAACCTGAAAAATTTACAGATAACACGATGAACATCTAATATGTACGATGAAAAAGGAAAGCTTCTAATTTTAACCTTGGAATCGTAGACTTCAACCTTCTCTGACTTGCGATCAGTCACACAAAAAACAATTTGGCCGCAAGCTCTATAACTGTGGGTATTTTGTTGGAAGGCTTGTCTGACTGGTTGATCTGCGTACTATTACTCGATGGTGTGATCTGCTTTGGTTCTGAAATAGCTGGCGCTTCCGCAGGGGAGGGTGGAAGCGTAGTGGAATCAAAGAAACTGTATGTTTCATAACGAACTTTGCAGCTTCCAATGAAACCCTCAGCTCCCTGACTTCCAGCATAATATGTGACTATATTATTGATTGTGGAAGATAGACATTTAGTGCAGTCGCCAGTAGATATATCTTTCCAGCAGTGGACCATACCATCAATCTTTGAGTCTACAGTTGTTCCGGAAGCATATCCAGATCCAGATGTTGCTTCASCTGACAAATTGTTAAGTAGCCTCTCAAGAGCCGCCTTAAAGACACCAGGGCTGGAGACATTCTGTCGAGTGTAATGATATTTTGCAGAATAATCCAGTCGACCGATGAAATTACCGTTTTCATAACGTAAGTAGCAGACTTCTAACCAAATTCTACCCCCAATGGCATTCCCACAAATTTGTGGAATGGTGGTGATTGCTTTTTGTGAACAATTGAAGCATTGTTGGGCTGTTGCCTCTCCGTTACACTGGAGGAGGCCATATATTGCGTCTCCGTTAAACCCAGTTTGGGACGTGTGTTGAACAAGACTATTCAAGGCTGTATTCAGATTGATCTCAAATTTACTGCCTTTTGTATAGTTATGACCACGGTTGCACATATATGGCGTCTGGGCATTGCAAATTTTTCCATGAAGAGTAATGATGAAGGCCGAAACAACAATTATGTAGAATAGCGTAACAGTTTGCCTGATCAGGAATAGGAGAGAACATCCAGAATCCCTCCCATGGAAGTTGATATTCGTTAGGATGGCCATGGCCGTTGGACAATGGAGACCCAGGACTGCATTGTGCTTTATACGGAATTTTACATTAAGTTCCCATTAAAGGATGCTTTCATATGCATATGGAATTTTACATTATGTTCAAGGATGCGTGTATCTTTATATATTAATTAATATAGATGTATTTTAATTTTGAATTTGTTAAGGGTTGATCCAAAGTGATCGTGAGAAATCTTTGACCGTAAAATTAAATGTCTCTTTCAAATTTGTTTGGAGTTGTGATGAGAAACATGTTGAGTACGGTCTCAATGTATGATAAGTTGTTAAATTTGACCTATCTCACAATGACTTGTGAAAGTGTGGAAACTTCAAAGAAGTGTGAATGAATGTTTTGGAATTAGAAGAATTTTTATTCAGTTTATATAATTCAATTGGAAATGTAGTAGTTTTTTTTGTTAGAATTAACTACTCTAACAAATAACAAATAGCACGAATCTAAAAGTTTGAATTGACATTGATTGAAAGTCTAAAGGTCAAAGGCCTCAATGAAGATTCCAAACATGTGAATAATTATGGAGGAAGACATGATATTATCTCTTATTGATGAGTTTCTTAGTGATGAGTTGAAGTCCTTCTTGACAATATTTTGCAATGTAAAATCATTTTTTAGTCTATTTTGTAAAGGGTGTGGTAGTTGGAAATAAGGTTTAACTACATGTTATCTCTAATTGTCTATTAATAGTAAATTGTTGATGAATTGATGTAAGATTGACTTGGATGACTAGTTGCTCAGTTGCTCATGGTATCGGTGTTTGGCTCAAAGGTACGGTTGGTTCCCAGTTCGTATGAGTTCACCAATTCTATAAGTGAATGGAGGAGCATGAACAATTTTTTGGTTATGCGGTGGAAGTGAGTTGCATTGTTCTCATTGGAGAAACCATGATTTGATGAAAGACATAATTTTGAGTTGGAATGACAAGCAAGAACATAGATGTTGTTCTTGATAATACTAGAGAGATTAGTCCAAGGGAAGTTGACTAGTGATAGTGGTAGAAGTGCGGGAGCATTTCGATGATTGCCGACAAACAAGGTAAATTGTGTGAATTGTGTTGAATAAAACAAACTGATAACCATATGTTAATGTGAGTCACACATTGTTTTATAGCAAGTATATGATGTAATGATGTATTGGTCCTTGAAATGTTTGAGCTTGTACCTGTTAGAATTGCAAATGCGGAAAACACAATTCACATATGATAATCAACAATCACACAGATAAGAAACACAAAGATTTCATGTGGTTCACCCACATGTTGGGCTACATCCACCAAGTAGAGGTATCAATTGTCTTATTATTCATATCATGGAGATTTACAACAAACTTGCAAGTTCTCTCATATCCTCCTCACATCCTCCCTTATCTCATCTTGCCTCTACGGGCTTACATAAATTTATATACATTTACACAGGAAACTGATTATTAAATGCAATCTCTTCCATATTCTAACTTGGTCTTATTAGTTACAACCAATGCTAGATAATAGGATCAAAATTGTATCCTTGGAGGAATTCGTTGTCACCAAATTCAACAATATCCACCTTGACAACAATTAACCTGATACATTGATCCTTATTTTTGTTCATCACCTTTTATTCAAGCTAAGAGAAGCCAAACACCATCATAGCTTTTCTAAAAGTACTGGTTTTGTGAACATGTCTGCGCAGTTCTCTTTTGTATGAACCTTTTCAAGGGAATCTCCACCTTCATCGATGACCTGTCTTACAAAATGGTATTTGATAGGTATATGTTTTATTTTACTGTGATAGGTTGGATTCTTAGCCAAGTGAATAACACTTTGACTATCACAAAGTAACTTTACTTTGTCCTGCATCCTTCCAAACTCACCAAACAAACCTTTCAACCAAACTGCCTCTCTGCAAGCATGTGAAGCAGCTACGTATTGTGCTTCTGTAGTGGATAAAGCAACAATGGTCTGTAGATTTGACATCCAACTAATAGCTCCACTTGCAAGATTAAAGACATACCCTGAAGTCGACCTTCTCTTGTCCAATTCACCTACAAAACCAGAATCAACATATCCACAGAATGATTCACAACCACTGTTATAAGTGATACA
>SNQJ01S0115198.1:0-18545 GCA_010110895.2 Picea sitchensis
TAGGGGAGCTCTGTTTCTTTTCACTTATCCATGTAATATTTTAAAATAATTCCCAAATGAATACACAGTCAATTATTTCCACTCTGTTCAACGCCAACTTATCAACCACTGCCCACGAATTATTTCAATCATCAAATATAGACACAAAAATCGTGCCCGATCTCGTCCTCTAATTCATTTAATAATTAGATTTTAATGAAATTATACTGTCACAGATCCTGTGCTTATCTCTGCTAGGAAACATGATATTCATCAATACACAATGAACAACCAAAAACAACCATCAATATTTTAAATACAAAGAACTTGACTTGCCATTTAAACTCACAGTCAACAATCACCATTCAACACATACTATGCTTTGGAATACATAGACATTTGAAAAAAACTCAAGAGCACTTCTGTGACTACACAGGTTCAATCACTTTGAATCTAACATCCACAAAGATGGGCTATCAATTCAATACAACGAGGCAAGAACAACATGCACGATTTCACCTCACAAGTTGATCAATTTAACAAGACCATATGGTTTAAAATCTCGTGACCCTCTCTGATGGCGCAATCAATAATCTCCATAACATATACAGGGGATGGCCATGCCATGATTACCACGATTGCAATACTCCATTCGGAAATTTAAAACACATAGTCACAAAAATCATTAACTCATCTTAACATGTTGTAGGAACGCCACACATACCCACGCATCACGCATGAAGCATCTCTGTGCATTAATCAATTGTAAACTAATGATGGGTTAACAATTCAACAATTGTAATGTAAGAGACAACGACTGTGCATTCAAACCAATTCTCCAATCAACCAATTACCATGCCGATTTTATTAATTTGATTGTCATAATAACCAATGTAATGACTAAATGCCAAAACCAACACCAGTATCAACATAATCAACAGATATGAGCCCAAAATTGAACACTGTCGACAATACACCAACAATTCATAACAACCAACAGTATACCCGACAACCATAACGGTTTCCTCTATCAAAACCCAGGCTTGAGAAAACAAGGGTTTTCTCTGTGGACCAACACAGGGAGACATGGAGTCAACTCCCATCATCGGGTGAGAACGTCTGAGACCAATGGTACACACACAAGGTATACCACAATTAATTTCGCAGAGAGGGTGATAATTCCCATGATAGGGGAGACTATGAACAAAGGAGCAATGCTTTATTTTGGTTCTGTAACAACACTTAGAACACACAAGGTATAACCCTCGTGGCTTTCCCAATCAACCCAAGAATGCTGAGATAGGACAGGGCTGAGAAATAACAATCACCTTAAGCAAGCCCTTTGGAAAAACATCCATCACAACCCACTGCACAATGTTAGTAACATGAGCAAACTCATACAATGCGTAGTGACACAAGGCGTTTCAAACCCAGTAAACCCCTTAACAACAAATGAGAGGGTAAGGTGATAAGAAAGCGTGGATATGGCCAACCAATTTGGAATGAATAAAAAACGTTTAACCAAGACCAACCAAGACCAACAAGGATGACAGAGGGTCATCATGATCAATAAAACTGTGACTCTAATCATTACTGCAATGAAATCCACACCAATCATCCATTTAAAAAAATATCACCAATTTACACAGTTTCCACACTTAAGGAAAGCACAAACCCATACATACTGAGCCACTATCTATTTCATAACCAAAGAAAATTCATGGATGGAAAAAAGACATGCTTGTAACCAAGAGCACCTTAAAAACGCGAGTTGGTTGAGCAATTTTTCCTCTGCTTGAAAGTCAGAGCCTAACCACAACACACACAGTTGAATAATAGCATGACTAGGGTGGAAGCCAGTGGAAGGAGTAAGTGTGACATGCAGTAAATGCACGTTGCCTCCACCCCTAGTCAATTAATTCTTTAGTGCACGCCAGCGAGGTTCCCATTAACTCATTCAATTAAACCATGTATCGAAACCATCACCCACTAATTTCCAATAGCACGACCCATATCACATTTATCCATTTCCAACTTATGGCATAACATAAGTCAACCATGTTTCATACAACTCAATCAAATCGCATATCTATTAACTTGTTAGCTCGATGACCATGACAGTTTCCTCTATCAAAACCTGGGCTTGAGAAAACAAGGGTTTTCTTTGTGGACCAACACAGGGAGACATGGATTTGACTCCCATTATCGGGTGATAACCTATGAGACCAATGCTGCACACACAAGGTATACCACAATTAATTTCGCAGACAGGGTGATAATTCCCGTGATAGGAGAGACTATGAACAGAGGAGCAAGGCTTCATTCTGGTTCTGTAACAACACTTAGAACATATAGGGTATAACCCTTGGGGCTTTCCCAATCAAATCAAGAATGGTGAGATAGGATAGGGTCAAGAAATAACAGTCACCTTAAGCAATCCCATTGGAAAAACATCCATCACAAACCACTGTGCAACGTTAGTAACATGAGCGAACTCATACAATGCGTAGTGACACAAGGCGTTTCAAACCTAGTAAACCCCTTAACAACAAATGAGAGGTTAAGGTGATAAGAAAGAATGGATACGACCAACCAATTTAGACTGAATAAAAAACCTTTAACCAAGACCAACAAGGATGATAGAGGGTCGTCATGGTTTCTAACACCCATAATGATCAATAAAACTGTGACTCTAATCATTACTGCAATGAAACCCACACCGATCATCCATTTCAAAACAATATCACCAATTTACACAGTTTCCAGACTTAAGGAAAGCACAAACCCATACATACTGAGCCACTATCTATTTCATAACTAGAGCAAATTCATGGATGGAAAAAAGACATACTTGTAACCAAGAGCACCTTAAAAACGTGAGTTGGCCAAGCGGTTCTTCCTCTACTTGAAAGTCAGAGCCTAACCACAATAGACACAGTTGAACACTAGCTCGAATAGGGTGGCGGCCAGTGGAAGGAGTAAGGGTGACGTGCAGTAAATGCACGTCACCTCCACCCCCAGTCAATTAATTCCTTAGTACACACCAACCAGCTTCCCATTAACTCATTCAATTAAACCATGTATCGAAACCATCACCCACTAATTGCCTATAGCGTGACCCATATCACATTTATCCATTTCCAACTTATGCCATAACATAATTCAACCATGTTTCATATAACTCAATCAAATCGCATAGCTATTAACTTGTTAGCTAGGATTAACTATGATCATTTCAATTTCGATGCATGTAGAGTAGTATATTAGCATAGTTTAATTCCTTCCTTTTGCGTTTTGTTACATTGGTTTTATTTCTTTCCCACTGCTCTTATATATTATTATTAACATGTCTATTGTGCAGGTGTCCCAATAATGGATCCAAGAACATACAACAATGATAACAATGGATAACATAGGCCGTTATAACATAAAATTTGGGTCTAGAGCAGTAAAAAAAACACATAACATGCCTTATCCATTATCCAATTGTTGCAGTTAGAACCAAAACATAATAAGCCCTAACCATCGCCAATAAAAACAATATCTCATCAACCATGTAGCAGTGTCGAACAGTGGCACAAACATCAAATAAGAACCGGATATTATCTCCCAATATGAAAGGGGGTCCCACCTACTAGTATTATTTATATTGTTAGCTTATAATAATAGGCTTTAGCAATACTTTGTGGGAAAAAAACTCATTGCAATTTTAATCATCAACAACATCCTTAGTTAATTGACCCAATTTTATTCATGAAATTCCTTGATTTTTCCATCATAATACCTCTCAGATAAATACTTCTAACGAAAGCAATTTTTAAATAGTTTCCAAGTGGTTTTATTTTCACTAATCTTCTTTACATTTCTGAGATCCTCCCACCATATAGATGCTCTGTCGTTCAAGTTGTAAATAGCCACTCTAGCTTTCATGTTGTCAGAGTAATCATGCACCTGGAAATACTTTCTCATACCAAGAATCCATGCTTCAGCTTCCTCACCGGACTTCACCTCATTATTAAAGGTAGGTGGTTTTATCTTCCTAAACTCCCCCTGTAAGTAGTCTTTGAAAAATTTCTTCTTCATCTTGTGCCTAGAAGAAGGTTTGGAACCATTACTAATGGATTCATTAGTAGTAGTTGTATTCTGGATTGCATAATATGTTGTTTTTTACATATCATCACTAGAGGTCTTATTTTTTATGCTAAGAGACCTCTTCCTTGAAGGAATTTTACTCGTGTGACTTGATATCTGACCATGTTTCCTGTTTTTCTGAATCTTAGTCAAGCTTTGTAACATAACGAAATTCAATTCCCTCTGTTCTTATTGAGCTTTGATAAGTTTCTCATTATCTACTTCCATACTTCTCATAGTCTCTACCATATATGGAGGAGTCTCTCTCCTCTCATGAGTTTCAGTATCTGGAATGTGTGGTGTATCTTCCATGATGTGTGTAGCCTATCTTTTTCTTTCTATATTCAAAACAAGGTTAGATAAAAAAAACCAAAATGTTAGTTTTTTTCAGACATCCAAAATATTTCAAATTTCGAGCCCATATAGCCCCAAGCATTGTAATCTTGCTCTGATACCATTTATAACAACCCACATTTTAAAATATAAAAATATCGTTGATAATTAAATAAAATCGTTGTTGAAAAATTATAATTGATACAAAACACATATACCCTATCTCCTGAAACATACATAATCAAAATACTCTCTTCACTAGTCAAAATAAACTAATTTTATGTTACAGATTTTATTAGAAATTTAAAGAAACTCTAACTATCGAGGTTCTACTTTGACAAAACACTTGGTCTGTAAGTTTGTTTGGAAGAGCTTCAAGGTAAAATTTTCCATGTAAATTGTAATGGTATTCTTTGCATCTATAGCTCTCATATAGCTTTCATAAAATGAGTTATGATAGTATAGTTTGCTGGCCGTCAAAGGGCCTAAGGTTGAGATAGATGCAATGGTACATATGAAGCCACATACATGATAATCCTTTGTTTTTCAGCACCATGGAAAAGGTTCACAATAGAATTTTACAAATGGAAAACATATTCAAACATTGTGCTAGACTCAACTTCAAAATAGCTTAAAAATATATAGATCAACTTTAATTAACAAGCACACCACTTCTACAGAGAATCATAATGCCAGATGTAAGCAAAGACTAACTTTATACCAAGAAAATCCAATTTAGCATAATCTCAAAAACAAAAGCTGCTGGAAAAATATAGATGAAAATGGTGACAATGTGCAAACTTTCCAACAAACAGTAAAGGAAACCCTAAAAAAGTATTTCTTAATTCAAATCAAGAGGCAGTTAAAAAGATAACGCCCAATTTTATTTGAATAGAGTAAATGTACATCATAATTTTGAATTGATCAATGATTCTATGATTATGAGAATGTTTGTTCAACTCCCTATTTATGCTGCTAGACCTAAAAGGGATTGATCAAATCATGGTGATCAACCAGTGCTAGCATTCCCACAATCCTCAAGACATTTAATCACCATATTTGTTTCATGAGAACATTATCAACAATGATTCAATCCTTGCCAAAACATAACAAAAGACATATCACCTATTTGTGAGTTACACCTGTGTATATGTCAATAATCCCAAGACCATCTTCTTGTTTTGGCATAGTGCAAAGATTATATTCCTTTTCAATTAACATTGAACCTTACTGGAATTGAAATCAATACATATCAATTAAAGTGAGGTTATTTCTGTGAGTAATTACAATAAAGTACTAGAAGAAAATACAAACAAAGCTTCACTGCAAACCATTCCCCTCTTAATAAAATCCTGCTAAAGCTTTAAGGCTTACCTACGCAGGATATAATTGAGCACATTCCTTGTGGACCAGCCACAAGGAAGTATATGCATCTATGGGTTAGGTGGACATGTATATGAAAAACATGGGCATGATCTGGGATACAGGTTCAAGCAATATCAATAAAGTGATGGATATAGTAGTACCTACAGGATACATGATGGTACATGATGATACATGATGATTCGGTGATAGGAATCAATATGTAGGGGAATTCATTGGCACACAATAGTATACATTGGAGTTTTGGGGCATTTATTCCAGGGAGACCTCCTGACAGAGTCCTCGAGCATACCATTGATTTGAGGTTACCCAAAATCGGTGAGTGGATGGGTGAGCCTTAGGGAGCAACATATCTTCAGCTGGGATATCACTAGATGAGGACCAAGGAGAAAGATACTCCCAGGTCTTCTTACAGACTTCCTTATGATTTCTTGGTCGTGCCCTTGGGGTTGACCAACACACTAGTCACTTTCCAATCTTGCAAGTAGTGGCAGAGGCATATATTGGTGTTATTTGATGCCCTCACTATATACATTAGGACATGGGAGGCTCACCTGAGTCAGTTGGATGAGATAGGTGGCATTGTGTCCATGACAAAGGTATTTCATTTGGACCATGTGATCAACATACAAAGTACACAAGAGGAGATCTAGATTTTTATGGATCAGTTCACAAATATTTCAACAGGCATTGGGAGTGATGGAATTCCAATGTGGTGGTGGGATCCTAGCATTAATCGGAGTGATAGACTACTTCAGATGATGAGGATGATGAATGGGGTCATGTCAATGATTGGGATGGATCATTGTGTTGTGAGAGGAGTTGTTGAGCCTTGTTCTATATGGCGAGGTAGTTTTTCCCTCACAATACCCAAGATTGAGTCTATCTGTAGGATGGTAGGTTTTGAATTCACTGTGATTCTTTGGTGAGACATGATCCAGGATAGTGAGTTCAATCCTTTCATGGATTTCATCTTAGGGGTCCAGGAGAGTAGAGTGCAATATGAGCATGGTTTTCCGATAGTTATGATTAGAGGTGTGTAGCATTGGCATGATGGTTCCTCTTAGAGATTATATTGGGACCCTGGGACTGCAGTGTTTGATAGCTCGACAACCGATACATATGATATGGCCATTTTTCGCTTTTCAGAGTTTACTCTTGAGATGCTTAGGATTGGATATGTGGAGGAGTGGTCTTCCAAGGAGTTGATCGAGTTTGTGTAGCTTATGATCACCTGGATTATTAGAGGCGGTCAGGGGGATTCTTGTGATAACACCTTGTAGATCAGTGCTATGAGTAGAGCGTGTTTCACATCTTCCAAGTAAGCCTGAGAGAGGTTCACATGGAGGGGCTTCATGGACGATATAGGGGGGGATATGGAGGAGTGTACGACTTAGAAGCATAGAAGGTCGAAGCAGACTCATCCCACATGATTGATGCAATATTTGACCATTTGTGAGAATGGGAGAGCATGTTGACATATTACATCACAGGTTTACCAAGGATACAATGGGAAAATAATATGTATGCATTGATTGACCACTTCACACACTTCCCGGTGATTTATTTAGAGTATGGTGCAGAAAAGGTGACTTATCTATCTAGTGGATAGATGTTCAGAGTCCATGAGCATCCCATAGTCATTTCTAGTGATTGGGATAGAATTCCTCTTCCAATATTTGAGATCGAGTATGACAATGGAGTTGTAGGTCATGACTTCACTTGGATGCTTATGCAGACTACTATTCATGGTATTAGGTTCAACCCTTACTGATATTTCAGCTTTGAGTTCTAGGAGAGGAGGATGCAGACCGGGAATAATGGTCAGACGATCATGAACATAGTATATCAACATCAACATGCTGGTTCCTTTATGAGATTATCTTCGGACCCTGGGATTTCAACATTAGACAGTTCAACAACAAGCCCATATGAGAGAGCTAGCTTTTGATTTCATGAGATTGGTTCCCTAGTAGAGCAGTTCTTTGAGGGATTGATTGAGTTTTTGCAGTATCGAGTTGCTATACTTATCGATAATATCTAGGAGGCTTCTCATGTTAGTACTTTGTCGGACAATGAGCTGAGTGGAGGATGGTTCACATATTCAAGGTGAGTTTGGGACCCTGGTATCATTTTTAGTTTCAGTCTGGTTCATTTGATGGAGAGTTAGGTTGCGATGGAATTTCTTGAGGACAAGCAATTTTTGGGAAGGGAGGACTGTAATGTCCCCATTTTCAGGTTCCCCTGTTCTGTAGTTGGAGGTGATTTCTGAGGCTTGTCAATGAAGAAAAAGGGAGTCAGGAGGTTTTATTTGATGTCACTTAGCTAGGAGGTGTTATATTTTTAAAGTGACATTCAAGTGAAAAGGTAATAATGTAATTTTTAGATTGATAGTTTCTTAAACATTAGTAAAAGTGACTTTTAATCTTTAAGTGAAAATTAAAAGGGAAATAAGAGTCATGAGGATTAAATCAAAGGGGAAATTTCTAGAAGGGGCATCGAAGAAGAATAAAAGGAGGGGTGGTGCTTCAATTTCTCATTATGTTTTGGATTGATATCTTTGGAGTTCTATTGGAGCCAAGTTTTTGTTAGGGTTTGGAAAAACCCTTCCATTGTAGTTTAGTTTTGGTGGTGCAATATCCACCGTAGCTAGACAAGGAGGAGGATACATCCATGATCTTCATTGGAGATTTATCTTGAGGGGGGCCGATCTGATATTTTGCAGTGTGGAGGATGATGTGTCATCACTTGTGGTAGCAGTGGAATTATCTAGGTTTTTGGCTTGAGTTTGGGTGTGTTTTCATTGATTATAGTGCAACTTCCATAAAAGCCATTAGAGATTTGTATTATTATGATTGGGAATTTCATCCATAATAAAATACCACATGTTGTCTCTTCTATTTCACCTGTATTCTTAAAATGTGTTTGACGAAAGTATTTTATGAGAATGAATGCAAATTTTTTGTAAAAATGTGTCAACCCTCTTAGAGCATAAATAAAACTTATTGCACAGACAATATAATATCCCAACCTAGCAGATTTGGGGATATTTCATTCACACCATGCCTTAGAGTACATTTCATCGAAGTGAATATGCACAAAATAGTCATAGAGGAAACACTTTAGAGTGCTTTGGGTTCAAGTGCAGTTGAGCCTATGCATTTCCCCACAGATCTTTTGAATATGGTAGTGCTTGGTACCAATTGGCATGACACTTTAAGTAGAGGTAAAATTCTTGTTTCTTCTTGTTGCAGTTCATTTCCTTTAACAAGTTGTGCACAACAATATTCTATGTATGGAAGGGAGAAGCCCTTATTGGAGGATTCTTTGCAGTGGATAGGTGCCTTGGATAACAACCAAGGGAAAAGTTACAATCATATTTTATATGTGGATTTGATCATCAATGGAAGGGTAATGCAATAATTCATGGATTCTAGTGCCTCACATAACTTTATAAAGAAGGAGTTGGAAAGTGAACTCAGGCTCAGAGTTGGAACATGTGGTGCTTCAGTCAAGGAAATCAATTATAAGATTAAGGAATCAATTGAGGTTACATCCATAGTTCACATACTGTTGGACAAATGGAAGGGCCATGAAGACTTTATAATATTGGATATGCATGACTTTGAAGTCATTCTTTGGTAGGAATTACTAAGGAGAACATAGTCAGTTCTCATTCCATTTGTGTGAAATTTGGTGATGCTAAATGGATGGAAGACTTGTGTTATGTGCTCAACAAAAAGGAATCCCAATGGAACGGTGTGGATTTTCTCCACATTGAACGTGAAGAGGGTATCTAGGTGCCTAGAATTAAAATTTTTTTGCAACAATAATTGGATGAAAGTGGGATATGAAGGTGGAGTGGAGACACCTATTTTGCTAGAACTTTCCATTGTGTTGAATGAGTTTGCAAATTGAATGCTTGATTCTTTGCTTAAAGCACTTTGACTTAAATGAACCATCAACCATCTTGTTGATCTTGAATTAGGGTTGAAACCTTTGATTAGATCTCCCTATCAAATTTTTGGACCCAATTTGGAAGAGTTGTGGCAAAAATTGATTAATATTGTCTTGGCTTCATTAAGAGCTTTCTAGGTCACTTTATATGGTGCCCCGTCTCTTCCAAATGAAAGGACACCATAGAATTATGGATTTTCTTGGACTATCATGCATTGAACAAGTAGACCATCAAAAATGACACCCATGCTTTAGTCACAAGATTTTTTTGACAAGTTGGCTAAGGCCAATTTTGTATTAAATTTGTACTTGAGGAAAGGATACTACCAAGTAAGGATTGCAAAAGGAGATGAGGCAAAGATAGACATAGTGACAAGTTATGGAAGTTTTGAGTTTCTTGTTATGACTTATGGTTTGTGCAATACTCTAGCTACCTTTTCCGCATACGATGAATGATGACATTGCCTGCCACTTACTTAACCTCTAACCTGCACATAGTTAGAACAGTATGTTTGGATGTAATAAAGGTAAATAATAATAAGACCTTTCAATGCAAGGCGATAAAAGTGAGGATAAGAAGACCTAATACGAGCTTAAAAGCTTTTAGAAGTCTTCTCTAGATGCTATATTATCTAGACACATTTAGTATAAATAAAGTTCGAGGGTATGAAAACCCTAGCTTGGAGTTATTATAGCAGGCTTGTTGCTCAGGCTGGAGTTGCCCTCGAGGTCCATGAACATTTCTATCTGAATCAGAGTGTTATTTATGTTTTTATTCATATATCATTTCAATGCTATTTATTGTGAAGATTATCTTTTGGATATTTCTTGTTATTCTTTCATTTCGCATTTTCATTTCGTTGCATATTTTTATATATACGTTATCTTGCAAGTATTGTCAGGCCTTTCCTTGAGAGCTAATTTTTCAGGGTAGAGACATATTCGAGCGTCTTTAAGCCATAGAGATCTGTCAGATTCTGCAGCGCTACATAAACACGTGGTTGATTCATACCGCGTGAAGCTGAAGGTATTCTTAAAGCACATCACATTGGCCACCCTTGTAGCCTGGTGGTACCTTGCTCCAGTGTAGTGGCGCGTCAGAAAACAACTGTGTATGGATCGTCCTAGATTTCCTGAAGCCCTCTTTAAATAAGCCTATCGATTAAGTCGGTTGCTATAGTGTCACCGAGAACAACACTCACGGAGGAAGATACTCTCTAGTACCGGGGTAGTCGGTTAGTACGGCTAAGTTTATGGTCTATCCTCCTTAGTTGTTGTCGTAAAATATTTGATTAAATACTATTGTTGGAAACCTTTTTGTATATCAGAGAGCTATAGCAGGGGGCAAACCCTTGTCTGTGAACTGTAGATACCTAACCCTTGGGGAACAAACCATAAACATAAACAAATTAAAACCCATTTGAGATCTATTGACGTGCATCTGTGTTGGCGTTGCTAGTAAATACTCTCACGGTTGAATTTGGGATTTCGGCTTTGCAACATTCTTAGGACAAAGTATAGCCCATAGTAGCGTAAAAAAAAAAAGAAAAAAAAAGAAAAATGCGGAAAAATTTTCACCATTATTTGAGACCTATTCATTAGACTCATCTCTTTCCCCTTGTTACATTCATCCATATCATTTTAGGCAAACATTTTTGACCCTCGTCCTCCCATTTTCACCATTATTTGAGACCTATTCCATTAGACTCATCCTTTCCCCCTTGTCACATTCATCCATATCATTTTACGCAAAAATTCTAACCCCGCCCACTCCCTTTCCGGTTCACCCATCATCATCATGGCCCAGCAGCCAAGAACTAGATTTTCCAGTCCAGCACATGGAATCACGAACCATGGAATACCAACAAGAAGTGCAACAACTCGTTGCTACTATTGCCTCCCATGATACCTCTCCATAGAAATGCCTCCATAAATGCATTCATCAATGTAGCAGTGCAGTCCCCAATGGTGGAAGTCAAAAATGAACATGAATCATCTTTGCTGTACTCGCAAACTCAAAATCCCTCTCGATGATCTTTTAGATGATACATAAAAGTGAGTGGAAACTTCTTCCCCATTTCCTTTCAACTACATTCCTTTCAAAGGGACATACACCTTCCTTGAATTGGATATGGCTTAATTGATGGCTCAGTTGCTTGGTTGGGTCACACAAATGGAACATTATTTCTCTCTACAACATTCTGGATGACTTGAATTAGGTTCTGGGTATGGTGTTCTCCATCTAGATCGAGGAGCGGTGGCAATGCTGGTGGCAATGGAAGAAAAACTTCAAATCAAGGATATATTGTGATTTAATTTGTTGACTTTATGAGCGGCGACGCGACGCCTGTATTTGGGCGGGTTTGACAAAATTGAAGAAATCAGGCCGCGGTCGAAGACTTCATGGTACATTTGAGCATGCGGCTTTTTGGTGGAGGGCATGGCCGATGCTTTCTTTTTGATGTTTATCGATTGGCCTCAAGGAGGATATTGGGCCCATGTCACGATGAAACCGACCCTCACGACGGTGGAGTACCAAGCTAAAGCACAAACAAATTGTTTCTCTCAAAGCTGTAAGCCTTCGCTGTCATGCCTAAACCCGGTAAACCTCACTACTCCCTCCACCCATTAAAAATCAAAAAATTGACTAGGGATGAAATGGTGAATGCCAACTCAAAGGCCCTCGTTATAATTGTGGTGACAAATATTTCCCGGGCCACAAATGTGGAACAAAATCTCTCTTTATGGCCATCTTTGAGGATATTCAAAGGCGGTGATGACACTCGACACTTTTAGAGTCACCGGAAAATTCTAAAATAAACCCTCCCTCGACCCTCCGAAGTGGAACTGATCATCTCCCTCAATGCTCTCACCCGCTTCTGCGCTTTAAACCCTCCGGCTATTGATTTACATCCGGCCACAGAAAGGTCATCATCTTGGTTGATAGTGGCGGCTTTTCCACAATTTTATTCATCGCCCGCATCGCCCAAAGAAACCCATTGCTACATCCATCGTCAATAATTTCCAAATCATGATTGCCAATGGTGGTTCATGAAATGTGGTGTTGGCTGTGAAAATGTGAGTCTCCAAATGGTATTTCTGACCTCAAATCCATATGTTTGCTATTGACATGGGAGGTTGCGACATTGTGTTAGATGCAGAATGGATCTGAACATTGGGTCCCATTCTCATGCTTTTGAGCCCAACCATGCAATTTGACCAAAGGAATACAAACATGAATTTCAAGGCATCAATGCTGCGGGTTCTCTGAAATCATCAGTTCTCATGGCATGGAAAAATTGCTCAAAAGGTCGTCGAGATTGTCATGGCCAACTCCGCCATCTGAGACAGGATCCCGCGGCCTTTAGAGACCTCCGAGGACCTCCTTTCTAGACATCAGGTCTTTCTCCACTCCCCAAGGACTCCCTCCTTCCCACCCGGTGTCCATGATCCTCCATTCCCCTTGTCGGGAAGCCTTCCCCAAATGCTCGTCCATACTCTAAGCCACCTTTGCACAAAAGAATGAGTGAAAAAATGGTCAAGAACTCCTTCTTGTCAGTCATTCGTCCTAGTCTGACCCTTACTCCTCTCGATTAAATTCATGGTCCTGAAGAGAGAGGGTTCTTGGAGAATGTGTCCCGACCTCCGTGCCCTCAACAAACTAACAATCAAAGAAAAAATTTCCCATTCACATCGTTGACCTCTGGATGAATTGAGTGTGGTCTTTACCAAGCTTGATCTTCGCTCGGGCTATCACCGGATCCATATGAAGAGTCTGACATTCCCAAGGCGGCCTTTCACACTCAAGAGGGACACTCTGATTTTTAGTCATGCCTTTTGGTTTGTATGCGCCCCCTCCACCTTTAGAGCCTCATGAACCATGTCTTAGCCCTTTTCTCGTCATTTTGTCTTAGTTTTTCTTTGATGATATCCTCATATATAGCAAGACATGGAAAGACCATCTTACTCATGTGGATCAAGTTCTCATTCTATGTCGGCACCCATTTTTCACGGCAGTCAAATGTGCTTTGGGTGCATCGGAAGTAGAATCTTGGGTCATCTAATTGAGCAGGATAGTCGGTGGACCGAAAAGGAATGAAGCTATGCAAGGCGGCGCACCAAAGACTCTCAAAATCTTGCATGGTTTTTTTTTTTTTTTTTTTTTTTTTTTTTTTATTTTTTTAATATTTATGGAAATATTGCAGCACCTCTTATGGCTCTCCTTAAAAATAACTGTTTCACTTGGACTCTAGTCGCTTCTCAAGCTTTTTCAAACCTTGAAGATGGCCATGTGCACCACTCTAGTTACGACCTTTCCTGATTTCACAAAGACATTTGTGTTTGGAATCGGCCTGAGGGAAAGGAATTAGGCGTTGTCCTTATGCAAGAGATGCGACCTTTGGACCTCACTGAAACAAGCTGTCACGAAATAATTTGGGAAAACCAATTTATGAAAAGAAATGTTGGTGATTAAATGGATTGAATTTTGGTGTCCTTATCTCTTGGGGAAGCGATTCCAAATTAAGACCGACCATCTGCAAAGCCTCAAGTACTTTAATGGAACAGCGTGTTCCTCCGGGGAGCAACAAAATGGGTCATCAAGCTCTTGGCATTTATGATTATGAGATCATTTACAGAAGGGCAAAGACAGTAATAGTGGAAGATGCCTTTGTCCGGGAAGTATGAAACGAAGGATCGCCTCTTTCCTTCATTGTACTCGATTGGTGCAAAGGCATTGCACCAGAATGGCTTCGTCCCAAAGTTAAACTCTTGATCGGAAAGCTGGAACAAGGCTCGGGCTCCCGAGGGTACTCAAGCTTCAGGATGAGCTTGATACAAAGGCCACTTATATTTAGAAATGAAACAATCCAAGCTCAAATCCATGGTACTTTATAAGCTTCATTCTACACCCACAACAAGGCACTCGGAGTTCACCAAAAGGAAAACCTTATGGCCAAAGAGTCAGCGTTCTTTTACGGGAGGGTATGAAATAGGACATCCGTAAGTTTGTGGTTGAATGTGGGTATGCCAACGCAACAAGGGAAAGCGATCAAATCCAGAGGCACCCTCCAACCACTTCCGGTTCCCCCTGCTATTTGGAAAGACATCTCTATTGATTTTATTACATGCTTACCCGTCGGGGAATAAATCCACAGTCATAATGGTGGTGGTGGATCGCCTTTCAAGTATGCTCATTTTGTACTCTTCACCACCCATTCTTGCATCCACGGTGGCTCAAATTTTTCATGGATCATGTCTTCAATCTCATGGCATGCCCAACTCTATTGATTATGATGTGAGACAACTTTCACAAAGCAATTTTTATGCAAGAGCATTTTAGCCTGAGTACCCAATTGCATCTCGGTTAGCTTATGTCAGACGGATAGTCCAAAATGGAAGTAAGTCAACAAGTGTTTAGAAACATGTCTGAGGTGATTTGCCTTTGCTGAAACAACACCGATGGGCTCAATGGTTACCTCATAAATGGTGGTACAACACTACATACCATCTATTACTCGCATGACTCCTTTTGAGCTGATGTATGGACATAAGCCACCATCAGTTCTCTCGCCTGCAGGGTACCTCGAAGTTCGAGGCGGTTGACCAAACACTTCTGTCCAGAGATATCAAACCGTACCCTTAAAGAGAACTTGGTCATGGCAGGCTCGAATGAAGCCTGGCGAGATCAAGATGCCATTTCTGACGTCAATTTGCCGAAGGGGATCGGGTTTTTCTAAGACTACAACCATAAAACAGAAACTTCCCTCAAGGTGAAGCGGTGTGAAGCTAGCACCCAAATTTTATGTGCCTTACGGTTCTGTATCGAAAGCGTGTGGGACCGTCTAACATATCAGTTAGCTCTGCCCAGCCGATTGAAGCTACATCCTGTTTTTCATGTTTCATGCTTGAAGAAGGTGATTGGAACGTTGCCAAACTCAAACCAACCTTCGAATTAGGCTGAAGAAGGATCCATTTGGCTACCTTGACCGATTTTGAACTAAGCCCGGGAAGCGTCGCTGCATCAACGAAACCATCTAGGAAGTGCTAGTACAATGGAAGATATGACTCCAGAGATGCCACTTGGGAACCCGGCTACCATTAGCGGCCGGTTTACATCTCAAGCCTTGAGGACAAAGGCTATTTTTAAAGGGGCGGACATGCTAGGGTCCTAAATCGCACATAGGTAGAAAAATATAATCAGATGTAATAAAAAGTCCAGTATTAAACAAGACCTTTTAATACACAAAATGAATAAAGGCGGATAAAGAAGACCTAAGCAAAAGCTTTCGCTTCTGAAGGATCTTCCTCTAAGATGCTCTTAATAGACACATTTAGTATAAATAAAGTTCGAGGGTATGAAAACCCTAAACTGGAGATTATTATGTGAGCTACTACATTTGGAAGTTGCCCCTCGAAGGCTGTGGTTTGTGCTATGTGAGATCAAAGTGTTGATACTACGTTGCTATTTAGTATATCATTACGTGTATTGTGAAGATTATACTATATATTTCTTGTTGATACGTCGTTTCTAGCATTTCGTTTATGTTTTGCGTATTTTATATATCTGGTAACTTGCAGATGTGTTCATACCATTATTGGATAAATGAGTGTTTGTATACCTAGATGACATTGTGGTGTTCAAAGAGAACATGGAAGATCACAAGAAGCATTTGGTAGAAGACTTTGAGGAACCGAGGAAGAACCGATTGTACTTGAAGAAGTCCAAGTGTGTCTTGGGCATACCTAAATTTCATTCTTGGGCCATTGAATTGGACGAGGATGCATCCACACCAATATTGCAAAGATAAG
Organism: Picea sitchensis; assembly: GCA_010110895.2. Classification (NCBI taxonomy): domain Eukaryota; kingdom Viridiplantae; phylum Streptophyta; class Pinopsida; order Pinales; family Pinaceae; genus Picea; species Picea sitchensis. Next base: position 16,594 of record SNQJ01S0115198.1, read on the forward strand.
TGAAATTGAGGATTTGGAGGGACCGAGAACAATTCATGAGATAGGAGTTTCCTTGGTTTGGGTAAATACTACCATAGATTTGTTGAAGGTTACTCTGTGTATTGTGAAGATTATGCTGGATATTTTACTGTTATTCTGTCATTTCTAGCATTTCATTTCTGTTCTGCATATTTTATATATCTGGTAACTTGCAGATGTGTTCATACCATTATTGGATAAATGAGTGTTTGTATACCTAGATGACATTGTGGTGTTCAAAGAGAACATGGAAGATCACAAGAAGCATTTGGTAGAAGACTTTGAGGAACCGAGGAAGAACCGATTGTACTTGAAGAAGTCCAAGTGTGTCTTGGGAATACCAACATTCCGTTCTTGGGCTATTGAATTGGACGAGGATGCATCCACACCAATATTGCAAAGATAAGTGAAATTGAGGATTTGGAGGGACCGAGAACAATTCATGAGGTAAGGAGTTTCCTTGGTTTGGGTAAATACTACCATAGATTTGTTGAAGGTTACTCTAATATTTTGGCACCACTTAGTGACTTTTTGAAAAAGAACAAACCATGGAATTGGACATAGAAGTGTCAGGTAGCATTCTATGAACTAAAGTGCAAATTTTTTTTGGTAACTATGTTGAAATTTCCAGACTTTGAATAATCATTTGAAGTGTAGACATATGCTTCATATTTTTCCATTGGAGGATTTTTGTCACGAGAAGGTCATTTAGTGGCCTATGAGTGTAGAAAGATATATGATCACAAATGGAGGTACCTTGTTCATGAGAAAGAGATGACCATATTTTCACATTGCCTACAAGCATGGAGGCACTACTTGTTAGCCAAACCATTTATTGTCAAGATGTACAATGTGGCAACGAGTTACTTTGTTGCCCAACTGAATTTCTCACCGAAGCATGAACTGTGGCAGGACTTCTTGGTATATTTTGACATGACCATTGAGTATCGATCAAGAAAGTTGAACTTAACAGTGTATGCCTTAAGTAGGAAGGCACAAATTACATCCTTAGAGGAGGACGAGTTGTTGGAGCCCATGGGAAGTTAGGTGCAAGTTTTCACAGACTTGCAAGAGAAGATCAAAGAGGGATTGCACAAGGATCCCACGACTTTGAATAACATGAAGGAAGTGAAGGAAGAGAAAAAAGGAAGGTTTGGATGGATAATGGGATTTTGTACTTTGTTGGTTACATCTATGTGCTTAAGTCATCTAACCTTTGTAAGGAACTCTTAAGGGATTTCCATGGTTTTCCTTAGGAAGGGAACCTAGGATAATGAAGAACATTGGTGTTGCTGGAATGAGGTTACTATTTGGAACATGTGAGTTGAGACATGGAAGAATATGTCTAGACTTGTCTTATGTACCAACAAGACAAGGCAAACCCTAGAATGCATAATGGTCAACTACAACCTTTGTCGGTGCGAGAGAGACCTTAGGCGAGTGTCTCTATGGACTTCATCACACAACTTCTAGTTTCACATGGCTATAATGGGATTATGGTGGTTGTTGATTGATTTTTCAAGTATGCAATCTACATGCCAACAAAGGTGCGTTGTGCAATATAAGAAGTTGTAAAGTTGTTCTTTAATACTTTTGTGAAATATTGGGGTCTCCCTTTGAACATTGTGTCAGATAGATACACAAGGTTCATGGGGCAGTTTTGTACATAGTTGTTTAGGCTTGTTGGAACCAAGTTGCTAATGAGTTCAAGTTATCATCTGTAGACTGATAGGAAGACATAACATATCAATGGCCTTTTAGAGGATTACCTAAGGCATTTTTTTTTGTAGACCAATTGAAGCGACCAAATTTGTTGGGTGAAACCTAGTTCAATTACAACATACAAAATAATTTCACGACGAGATACAACCCATTTGAGTTGGAAAATGGGTAAGAACTATTAATACCAAACACAATTATGCAATGCTACTATG
>SNQJ01S0115199.1:11763-34396 GCA_010110895.2 Picea sitchensis
AACCCTTCTCAACAAGGGAAGAAAACCCAACCAAAATCCTTTGCTATATTCTTCAAGAGAAATACCTTCACCAAAAAAAAACTAGCACACAAGAGGGCGCTCAAACCCTAGAAGACTAGTGCCCAAGAGAGGTGTGCACTTTTCCCAAGAAGGTGTACTTGTTGAAATTTCCAAACTCACATGAAAGATATATTTCCTCAATGGGGAATTTACCTTTACTTATACTAGACTGAAACTGTCAACATAAGTGTCTATTGGCACAACAGGGCCGACCTCACTAGCTCATAATATAATTAATATTAAACATATTAATTATCTTTTACATTAATAACCAGACACATTAAGGTGGGGCCGATCTGTACCCTTTACATTACAATTAGGTTTATAGGCAAGTCTGACTCTTGAACAATATAACAAGGGATATTTTACACCTACTATTTCTCATATACTAGGGGAACATCCATATGGATTTCCATATCATTGGCTCACTACATTACACAAAAGAACCACTTCTTCACTAGTGATCAACCACTAGGATCACATTCACCTGTGCTTGTCCACAGGCAAGTCCACTCAACAGATCTTCTTTCCCACTGCATTACATAGGAGAGTCATCTGGAGTTTCTCATCAACACTTCTGCTCAGAGGAAGCTAATACATCATCTTCATTTATGTTCTCATGATGATGCACCTAACACTTTGGGATTTAACACATTCACCTTGTGCTCAGCCACATGCACGTCCAACTCAACATATTTATTTTCTCACTGAGTTGCATAGGAGAATCATCTGGATTTCTTCTCAACTCTCTGTAAGGAGGAGGCCATCTCTACATTCCATATCTATCTCAGATAGGAACCACACACCCCTCTCAGGGGATTTCTCTCAGGTTTGTAAGCTGGAGAATATCTCACATAGCTGCAATCATCAACATCTCTCAGGTTTGTAAGATGGAGAATGTCTCACATAGCTGCAATCATCAACAATCCCTCTCAGCTAGGGAGGAATTCTTCATCATGCCAAGTCTCACACGGATGTAATTTGAACTTTGTCTTGGTTGTAGTCATCAACACTCCCTCTCAACTAGAGAGGTATTCTTCACCAAGTTAATTTGGTGAAGATTTCTACAATCTACTCATATGTAGGTAGGTATTGCATGTGTACTATTTTCCTCTGCATCATATCTTTAATATAAGGATATTTCATCTCATCATGTTTCGATCCATCAAGAAACACTGGGTTCTCAAAGAGATTTACACATGGATTTTGGTTGTCATCATAGGATCCATCTCATGGTCAAGTAAATATGCTAGAAGCTTGTGAAGCCATATGGATTCTCACATTTGATGTTATATACTCTACTTCTGTGGTACTCAAGGCCACAGGGTTTTTGTTTCCTGCTGCATCAGGAAATCATGGAAAACTTCATGGTAAGATAACAACCGAATGTGCTCTTTTGGTCCACTGTACTCTCTACTCAATCTGTATCGACATATCCAACAAACTCAAGTTCACATTGGAGGAATATCTTAGGCCATATCCAATTGTGCCTCATATATATCTCAATACATGCTTTACTTCTATCTAGTGAGTCTATCTTGGTTGATTCATGGGTTGGCTAAGTGCATTTACTGCATAGTATGAATTTGATCTGGTGTTAACCAGATGCATCAATGATCTAATCAGTTGTGTATCAATATCTTCTTAATCTTCATCATTCATTTTCTTCAAATCCATCATGGTGGTTTTGCATTCTGTCATACTGAACTTCTTTAATATCCCCATTGTATATTTTCCTTGACTCAGGAAAATCCCATTGGTCCTCTATCATACTTCTTGTCCAAGAAGTAGTGCATCATACTCATATCCTTCATCTTGAAATTAGAAATCAAAGATAACTTTTATACAACAAGGCTTTCTGAATAAGTTATCAAAATCAATCTCTCGTTATCAACATTGTAATAATATAGGTTTGAATTAGCAATACTCTTGCTGAAACCAAAAATCATCAATACTCCATTTATATGATATTGTTTCCAACTCATGGATGGTAGTACAGATGGAAGTGTATCGGGTTTACTGGATCAAGTGTTTTATCATAGACAACTCCCTTTATTTGTGAGAAACCTATGGCTATATATCTCTCTTTGTATTTCTCGACACTTCTATTAGCTGCATGATTGATCTTTATAGATCCACTTGGAAGTCATCACAAACTTCCCTTCTGGTCTCTTAACAATATCTTATACATCATTCTTTTAAGATATACTAGTGTTTTTTTGTTATGTCATATTTCCATACCTGTTCTCCTGTTGTTTCTTCAATGAAGTGGCTCATGACTGAAGGATAGTTTTGAAAACTCTTTTTCTTTCTCAAGGTGTCCCTTGAGGGACTTGTATGTCTCTCTGTCTTCTAGCAGAGTTTTGTAGATCCTGGGCATTCCTTTTATGCCCCACTATAATATCTCTGGTTATATCAACTGGAGCAATTTGATTAGTTATAATAATGCATGTCTCCCTCTGAACTACTAAAGAGGGAGAAGGTATTGTCTCACTGTCAATCTCCATCTGAGACTCTCTAGGTTTGTTGAATGGGTATCTCTTCTTTAAGGAAAACATATTTGCTTGTATCTCATAATAATCAATCAAATATGGTTTGGAATCCCATACCAGGGATAATGTTCCAAGTCTTTGAGGGCTCCCATACTAGGGATAATATCCTTCATTTATTTAAAAATGAAATCAACTATAAAATTAGAGATCAATTGATTTACCTGGTTTGTAGTCATGCTTTTAGAGGAAGTACTTCTCCTCTCTCTTATCTTCATTATTTTGAGTTGGATCTGGATCAATGTTAGCGATAGAAGCATATTGTCTTCCCTTCTTCCTGGTTGGACAATTTCTTGCATAGTGTCCATATTTGTCACATCTGAAGCACTGAATTTCTGAAACATCTCTTCTTTGATAACCTGGATTTGATGAAGACTTTTCATCTTTGAATGTTTGTTTGAAATTTATTTTGAATTTTCCTCCTTTATTTGTATGAAGTGCAAGAGCATGATTTTCTTCTGAGGAGTCTTCCACTCCTCTATTTCTAAGTCTAATTTATTCTTGAGTACAATCTGTCCATAGATGATCAAAGGTTGGTAGAGCTTCTCTTCCACTGATACTCTGAAGAAAAGGCTCCCACTCTTTTGGAAGGTTGTTGAGAGTGGTTAATACAAGTTCTCTATCAGACATGATTTCTCCAATGGTTTCTAGTTGTTCTTTAATCTCTGATAACTTCATAAAAAATATGGCAAAAATGTCACCTTTCATCATCTTGGTACTTTGAAGTTGGATCTTCAAGGTAAGATATCTGAGGGTGTTTTTGCTTTAAAACATTTCCTTTAATGCTTCATACATATCATAATTTGTCTTCAGGTTGTAAATACGAGGTAATATATGATCTCTTACTGAGTAGATGATTAATTTTATTTCTTTGACATCTTCTTCCTTTCTCATCTTCTTCTCTACATCTGTAGCTGTGTCTGGTAAGGTTTTAGTTTGCACATCCAAAAGGTCATATTATTCAAGGGTGACTTGAATCCTTGATTTCCAAGAGTCGAAGTTGCTTTCTCCATCAAGCCTATCTTCTACTAAGGCTATGTTCTTCATTTGTTTGGTTTCTTCAAACTCTCGGCAACTGGATTTTGAAAACCTAATGATTAGGTTGAATTAGTAACCTTGGATTTGGACTTATGACTGCCAACAATCAACTTGATAGTGTAACATAAATGCTTGTTGAATTAAGAAAAAAATTTCTCCAATAAGTTCAAGAAATATAAGTTCAAGATTCTGCAGGAAATTTCGGCACCCTAGAAACCCTAGGGCCAAAAAAATTCAAAATCCTCGGAATTTGATTTTGACGGTCTTTGGAGATGCGCTAAGGAGGTTCGTACAACTTGGTCCAAGTTTTAGCTCCAATGTCCACTTATAAAGAGGTGAAAGGGATGATCAGGTGAGGGTCGTACGAATTTTTGCAGAAACCCTAGAGGTCGTACAGAACTACAGAAGGAGGATGATTTAACCTTTTGAGAGCTTGTGCAGGCATTCTTCAAGACCTATTCTCTGATACCATGTTGATTTTTCTATCAGAAAGGTTAAGGATGAAGTTCATTTCATTTTACTTAACCATAACCAATAATGTTATAGCAACCAAGATCACAAGAAGAAACACCATGCACAAGAACACAAGAAGTATCCTGGGAAATCCTTCTCAGCAAGGGAAGAAAACCCAGCTAAAATCCTTTGCTATATTATTCAAGAGAAATACCTTCAACAAAAAAAACCTAGTACACAAAAGGGTTCTCAAACCATAGAAGACTAGCACCCAAGAGAGGTGCCCACTTTTCCCAAGAAGGTGTACTTGCTGAAATTTCCAAACTGACATGAAAGATATATTTCCTCAATGGGGAATTTACCTTTACTTATACTAGACTGAACCTGTCAACATAAGTTTCTATTGGCACAAAACGGCCGACTTCACTAGATCATAATATAATTAATATTAACCATATTAATTATCTTTTACATTAATTACCAGTCACATTAAGGTGGGACTGACCTGTACCCTTTACATTACAATTAGGGTTACATGCAGGTCTGACTCTTGAACAATATAGCAAGGGATATTGTACACCCAGTAGTGCTCATCCACTAGGGGCACACTCATAGGGATTTCCATATCTTTGGCTCATTACATTACACATAAGAACCACTTCTTCACTAGTTCTCAACCACTAGGATCACGTTCACCTGTGCTCGTCCACATGCACGTCCACTCAACAGATCTTATTTTACATTGCAGTACATAGGAGAGTCATATGGAGTTTCTCATCAAATCTTCTTCTCAGAGGAGGATAATACATCATCTTCATTTATGTTCTCATGACGATTCACCCAACACTTTAGGATTTCACATGTTCACCTTGTGCTCATCCACAGGCACGTCCAAATCAACAAATCTCTCTTCTCACTGCGTTACATAGGAGAATCATCTGGAGTTATTCTCAACTCTTTGTAAGGAGGAGGCCATCTCTACGTTCCAACTTTGTCTCAGATAGGAACCACACACCCCTCTCAAGGGATTTATCTCAGGTTTGTAAGCTAGAGAATATCTCACATAGCTGCAATCATCAACATCTCTCAGGTTTGTAAGATGGAGACTGTCTCACATAGCTGAAATCATCAACAGTTGCTAGGACCCGTTTTTTTGTTATTTGTTTATTCCCTATGTTTCTCTGAAGGGGGGGGGGTGTTAGTGTTCTTTTTCAATGTAGACAACTATTGTTAGTTATAAGTTTATGTAGGAATCCTTATCTCCCCAACTATGACAACTATATTTTGCTAATATTGGGCCTCTTCCATTGTTATATATAGAAACCATTATCTTGTAATTGATGTTAAACATATCTAATAGATAAATTCCATTATCTTGTAGAAGGCTCTTTTGGTTTTGTAGTATTTTATGAGACATTTTTTTAAATATATTCAACAATGACATGGACATGCACATCAACCCAACCACAAGTAGTATGCTTAGGTAAGAACCAACAACCTGCTTATGTGGGCTTTCCCAATCTATCTCAAGAGTGAACATGTATCTGGAAAATTTGAAATCGTGTTTAAAAGGGACCAAGCATATCGATGAATTATTAATAAATCCAAAAGTATGTGTGGATTTTTGATGCATCATCACACCCTTGATGTTGTCACCAACAAAGAGCATGTAGAAAAAATTCATGCCCACATTGTAACTTGCATGAATGGAAAAGATACTTGGTTCAGAAAATGAACCACATTTATTGTCAAGATTATATTTTACAAGAAGTAAAAATCAAGGGACTCACTAGATCCCATGATCTCATGTGATGCATTATATGTGGGCGTGAGTTAATAAGTGGAACAAAGTCAATTTATGGGTAGCGTCAATTTTTTAAAGGCAATTGTTTTGTCTCTTTTGGCACTTGGGTGAGTAAAAAAGACAATTTAGTGTTAGCTTACGCTGAACTAGCACCACATTCATTTTTTTAGAATGTTAGTATGGCACCATATTCAAAATCATCCAAGCATAAGAAGGAAATAAGAACAAGATAAGTGGAATGAGCATGAAATATAACAATAAGAATAAAACAAGGATGGAATTATTATACCAATAGATAGACCATAAATGCAACACTGTAGAGGATTTGGTGAGATAGTGAGGTCCCTTCTTCCTCCTTGTTGCGGGTTCTCTTTTTCCCTTTTAGAACATTTATATATTGAATGAATAGATAAGAAGGTGTGTACAAATATCTGAAGAGGTGAGATGTTTAATAGACAAAGATTTGTTGCTTATGAATGTGAGAAAAAATGATTCTCTAACCTCATGCACACAACATAAATTTGCTTTGGCTTCTTTTTATAGGCCTAAAACCAAGCTTGTTAAAGATTGGTTCCCAATGGGAAAGTGAATTCCACTTGGGTGTATCTTTCCATGTATGAGTGGACATGAAACCACCCATAGTACCAGTCTTGAATGCCCATGGGCTCAAGGCCTTTTGGTCCTTCAACCAAAAATTAATCTTGATGGGATTCTTTGTCATTGATGCATAGAAAGTTTGTGAAACTTCACTTCTATTCGATCTACATGAATTTTAGAGGAACAATTGCACGATCGCGCATAGATCACACAAAATTCAGATTGTTAAGTCACACAAATCTTTGAAAAACCCACTTTGTATAGTGTTTGTTCTGATAAAGATGGTGTATTAATGCCATGAGTATGCACCTTTTTGTATTGAGTTGATGACCCTTTTGATGATCACTTGTATAGATCTGTGAAATTATTTTAGGTGATAATAGATGCCCCTTGATTTTTTAGGTTAGTAGAAGATGTATAGTTGAAATACATCATCGTTTATTTTTCTTTGTACAATGATAATTTGTTATAAGGAGAGAAAAAAGGTTTGAAGGAACAAGAATTACCCATGAAGGAAGAAGGAGAGGTCTACCTACAAGAATATAATCTTGCTAAAAAATGAACTTGTTTTATACAAATGAGGTAGACATGCCCCATGATCATGCCATAAATAGAAATGATTACAATAATGGACAAATAGTTGAGGACTTTTATCTGATAATCGGAAGTATGGACGAGGCCAATGGTAAATGGGACTCAATACTTCCCTTGTTCAGAGAATAATTGACAATTGATAGTGGTAGTAGTAAAATATTCAAGTGGAAAAAAGTGACCTGACATGAGGGGGACAATTGAATACTAGCAAGGTATTGTCAAATTGTAACTAAGGGTGACGAGGCAACAAAGAGTTGGTAGTTATGATTAAAAATTTAGGGATCATAATGAAGGGTACTAGGATACTCGAGGTTTGTACAATAAGATGGGTGTTTGTAGATAGGCTTTTTCAATGTGAATGCTCCAACTAAGGGATTCTAGGGATTTCATCGAGTAAAAACTTCCACCATTGGGTGTGATGGCTTAAGTCTATTTGGATGCTGTAAATAAAAAGGTAATTTGCACAATCACCGAATTTATATAATAATTGGGTTGAATGTGAAAGTATAGAGAAAGGTACCCTAATGATCATATGGCTCAATTTGGTGCGGTGAGACTTTGTGAGAACAAGTGAGGGGTGGGGGGGGCAAGGTTGGGTTTCAATGTAGGTAGGTGAACGGTGGATTTGATTTTAGATGGGAAACTGGTTTTGTAGTATATGAGGGACCAATGAAAATGCATAGGGGCATTCAATAGAACTAATCAAAAACTTGTGAGAATATAGGAGTCCATGGTTGTTTGAGCTAACAATATGATGGAAAGAAGTTTGAAGTTCATCCTAAGAAGTGTTAACTACTTGGACTCTCGTGCTATGGGATAAAACAACATGGGTGTGAATTTGATAAGGGAGATAAACATTGAGACAACCCGTGTGGGTAAGAATATACCAGAAAACAACAATATGATGCAAGCATAAATGGGTGAAGTTGTTTTGATGTCAGGGAATGTGATTCTAGAGGCATATGTAGAAGAATGATATTGGTAAATGAAATTATTTGCAGAGGAAATGACTACATGCCAATTTTCATGAGGTATATACCTGAAGGGGGCATGGAATGGTCATGAAGTAGAGTGATGTGAACCTGTCAACAAGTACCTACACATAAAAACCAAATACCCAAAGTGAAAAATACCTAAAAGTAAAGAACTTGATACAAGAAGTAATTCGAATAAGACAAAATGACAGTGATTGAGTGTACATGTGACCTAGGTGATGAGATAGGGGGTCCTAGTGAAGGTGTGTGAAAAATTGAATAGATCATACCATTATCTAGAATGGAAAATGACGATCCTAATAGCACAAATGGTTTGAAAATGAAGCTTCTAAGCTCCCATATGGGCTTGAGGAAGTTTATAACTGGGCCATATAAATGGTAGTGGGGTCCACCATGCCACCTCATTTGTACCTGTGGTGACATGGATGCATGTAGTTTGGTGGATCCCATGAGTTTCCAATGTGACTTATGCACATATCAACTATTTGATTCGAGTAGCAAGAGATCAAGGTAAGGGGTCTTGACTTCCTCTTCTTTTTGGTTCATTTAATTTTATAGGTAGGAGGGTGCAATGGATTGTATGACCCCTTTTTTAGGGAAGCCATGCGATTCAAGTGGGCGATCGGGAATATACCCATGCACATCAATGCATCTATATTTTGGTCACTTGTGCCATACAATGCGACTAAGGTCCATATGGTTTCATTGAGGTTAGTGTGACTGTAATATGAACGTCTACGTTGATAAACAGAAATTTCAACCAAGTAGTCATGTGGGTTAGCATGAGTAGGTGAGTGACAGATGCATAGGGAATTTATGATTTTTTTTTGTGAATAATCGCAAAACCATTATCTACATGACTGTTCAAGAAATAATTGCACAAATCGCACGAGAGATGAAATTTGGTGAATTTTTTGGGTAGCTTTAGTGACTGATTAACCCTTGCTTTTGCAGATTTGGAAATTTTGAGTTTCCACTATGATGATTTAGTGGAAAGAGAGGGATTGGGATGCTCTCTATATAGTAGTGATGGTAGATCTAAAAAAAATATTTGAGATGGCCAATTTCTGCCTTCTCAAATTTATCCAGTGTGCTCCACTAAACTCCCAAGAGGAGCTTTTGAAATTCTTTATCCCTATGTGGAGGCCCCACCTTTGAGATTTTGAGGTTATACGAGAGATGGTGAATATGTCATTAAAGAATAACATTCGATTCTTGATGGGGCTCTCCATTCAGGGAGAGGTCCCTAAGCTGATACCTTATATGGATGGGGAGACTACCATTCAGACATTGGTGAACCAGTCTTATGTTGGTGAGGATGTGATTATGGTGGGGTCGACCTAGATTATAAGGATCTAGAAGTTGATTCCATGAGTAGTGGTTTATTTGGTGGTTATGATGTATATATCCTTGGGTACCCAAAGAATCATAGGTTCCCAAATGAAAATCATGGCTCATGTGCTCCATCCTAGTCGTCACTATGCATGGGCCTTCTTGATGAGGGAGGCCCTATTTTCATAGTTGACAAGGTGTGTGTAGAGGCTCGAGGGAGACTTATCTTTTGGTTTCTTGTTGTATAGTTTTTCTTCTAGAGAGTGGTGCTCATGCGTCCATAGATTATACTAGCGATGGCTAGGCCGACCCATCCAAAAATGAGACGATGGGGAGACTTGTTGATACAATAGGGAGATGGGCCAATGGGGTGTTATTTTATGATGAAATTCCAGGGGTTCTGGAGGAAACCCCCCAGATCATCCTAGAGTACCCCTATACCAATATGGACTACTAGCATAATCATGAGATGATATTTCCACTCGGGGAGGAGTGGGACTATAGAGGTGAGTATTGATGTGATAATGTATTGTAGTTTTGTTTTTTGATGTTTCTTGTTGTTCATTTTATTCACTAACACATCATTTATGGGAAATTATGTCTGTGATTGCAGATGTTGGACCACGAGGGTGAGAGGTTCCCATGGTGAGAGATATCCTAATGTCGATGAGGGAGAGAACAACAGTAGGCAGAGAAGTATCTATTAAAGTTGGATGATGTTGATGCCATAAGGATGCAAAGGTTGGCCCGTCTTAGAAACCCCAAGAGAGTATAGATGATGAGGAAGTAGCTGAGAAGGAGGAGAGGATTTAGGGTCAGTTGGAGGACCTTTGTTGACTATTTGACCAAGTGCTTTATATGGTGTAGGATGCCAAGTGGAAATAGGTGCATGATGAGGAGGTGTTGGAGATATGTATAGGCCTTGATACAAAGTGGCACCTATTGATATGATGGGCCTCAGTGACATGTACGATGACCTTGGGTAGACGAGGCCTCTCGCTGGTGGAGTGCCTCTAGTTGGGGGGTTCTTGAAGGTTGGGCCAACTTAAAGGTGGAGGGTTTTGATGTATGAGTGAGGCCCACTTTTGTATATTTATATGTATATGGGAAAATATGACATTTTTTGTATATGGCATGTATAGGTGCAATAACCCCATTTTTGTATATGATAGGAAAGCACATTCATAGTGAGGGCCAACCCTTTGTATTTATGTACCCTATTTTTGAAATTTCTTACATACATACATACATACATATGTATGTATGTATGTACATTCATTTTGACACCTCGTGATTGTGTAACTAAATGATGTGATGTTTTTTTTTTATTATTATATGCTTATCTTCATGTATTTCTTTATTTTACATGTTGTTGATGTGATGCTGAAAAAACATATATATGTGGATAGATAGACTACTCATGATAAACAATGTTTGATTAATGTGACAAATGCTAGTCTAGAATTTCATTTGCAATGTGGTCTACAAATTGGTTCTCACTTCTAGGAATATATGTGAATGTAATGGATACAAAATTTTGCGATAAAAGTTTAACCTGCAGGTATTTTATAAACAAGAAAGGGTCACAAACATGCTAGATGTTGCTCAGTTGTAGGATGATAAGTTGGGAATCCAAGAATACATTGAAGTGGTGAATGTGAAGGTGAGAAACATTAGCCAAAAGGTTAATTATTTGATTCAAGTGGATATTGGTGGCCACCCACATATTTCAAATGGTTCCTCTTTACAGTTTTTAGTTCAACACGTTTCTCTGTAATAATGAAATTTCTTTGTAATTGTGGGTTTTGCACTTTTGGGTCTATCTTGAAGCCCTACATATAATCCAAGTGGATATTGGTGGCTTCCCACCTATTCAAACTAGATTATTTTCGAATTTTTCATGTCAATACATCTTTCTGTACTTCCAGGGCCATTTTGGGGCCCTAAATAGTGTTTTGTTTTACTTTCCACAATCAAACTATAAACAAATTATGATTTTGAAGGAATAATGTGTAGTTTTTGAAAATACCTTTTCAACGGGCTATCACACACCTAAAAACAATGTCATATGCAAAATTTACGACCCCAAGAAGTTGAGGTACCAATTTATCCATCGAGGCCCACATAAATTTTGGTGTTTCATCTCCTAGGGTTAGGTTTTTTGATGTCTAGGGTTTTGGAATTCATGAGTAATGTTTAAAAGGCCTCTAGAGCATCATTGTAATCATTTTTCTTAGATGACTGTATGTAGAAGCCACATCTCTTCTCAGAGATAAATACCACCATTCAAGCAAGTTGTTTTTAGTTCTACAGTTTTACAGTTTTAGCCTATCCTATTTATTCAATAAAATTTATTGTTCACTGGATATTTGTAGTTATTTTTATCTCCATGTTATTTTATTTAGTCTATTATTCATTTCGTTCCACTCATAAATCCATATCAATGGTATCAGAGCGATCTTCTCTTCATTTATTTTTCTTTCTGCATGTCCCCAACACAATCTAGGTACAAGAAGTTGGGACTCGAACTAGTTGAGCCTTTGCAAGATCGACCGTGTCAAGACCAAAAATAACTCATGGGGTACGAGAACAAATATTATAGAGAATGAGATGATTTTAAACTATTTCTCGAGGAATCCCTCGCATGACAAAGAAACAAAATGATGGATAATTTTGCACAATCCTTCAGTGAATACCCAAAGGAGACACATCTTCATCAAGCGGCCCTGCAACCCCCTTCAACGTACAAGTAAATTTTTATATTCCATTATTTGAAGGACTGATAGATGTAGATGTTGTATATAAATGGTTGAATCTGCTCGAAGGGTATTTTTTGATCCACAATTTTTTCAATAGGAAAAGATTACTTTTTCACTCCTCAAGGTCGTCCCCCCATGTTAAGGACTGGTGGGATACTTACTCTGAGAAAAGGGCCATAGAGAATCTTCAATATTTGCGGTGGCCCCCACATGAGATTCATTCAGGGATTCCATTAAATAATATTACTACCATGTTGGAAGCTACGAGGACCAATACACAAGATGGACCACACTGCGTTAGGAAAGGGACCAGACAATACCAGATTTCACCAATATTTTTCATACCCTGCGCACCAAATTGTGTATCAAAGACTCTAAACGAAATTTGGTGCTCAAATACCACGGTTTTCTTCATAGATACATTCAAACATAAATGGATTTTCTGGACATCACATCATTAAGTGGGGCTTATAGATATGTTGTCAAGATCGAGTAGAAATTTAAGCAGAAGAGGTGAGAGTTTGGATCTAGAAAATCCTCACAGCCGAAGCAGGAAAAAGGTAGCCCCAACCCACAAAACAAGGGATGGAGCAAAAATTGTCACTCTCAGGACAACTAGTCCAAGCTGCAACCCAAGAAGGGTAATGAGAAGTCAAAGAAGGAAATGGGAAAGTGGTGTGAATACCATAAAATACCTTGGAACAACACCAAAGAATGTCACTCCAAGAAGTCACTGGTGGCTGAGATGAAATCTTCTGAGTCAGACGTAGATTTTGAATCTGAATAAAATCCAAAGGGAGGGAATCAAATTACCGATGTCGAACGTAGTTCCACTTTCTCTACCACCAAATTCCATCCAAGTGAACCAAAAGAACCAGAGGAAGGGGAATGCCTCTTTCACTCATAGATGTGGGTAATGGGGGTTCCACTTCATTTCATTATCAATAGTGGTAGTTAGAAGAACCTGATCTGAGCTAAGGTCGTCAAGCGAATGGACATTCCTATGACACATACACCCACAACCCTACACCATCGATTGGATTCACCAAGGAAGCGATATATGCGTTAGCCAACAATGTCGTCTTCCCTATGACATCAAGCCCTTCAAAGATGAGGTATTGTGTGATATTTCTCCCCTTGAAGTTTGTGATTTTCTTTTAGGAAAACCATATTTGTGGAAGCGACATGCTTTGTATGATTCTAGACCCTGTAGTGTTATTATTACTTTGGGTATATTATTGTACAGGATACTAGAGGTAGCGTCACCTACCGCTATTTCTTTAATCTCTGCTAAGAAATGCAGTAAGACCATTTCACAGGCTGGGAAGTTCATCTTATTTTTTATCTGTGCTCACAGTAAAAATAAGGTCACCACCACATCCATGACCTCTACACAGAGCCTCTCTTTGAAACCGAAGCAAGTGTACAGGATCGTGGAAGAGTACAGATACATCTTCTTCTCACCCATCGAGGCACCGACGCACTGCCAAGTCAAGCATCCAACTGATCTAACCCCCGATGCACCTCTGCCAATGGACCAGTCTATCATCGATCACTGATGGAAAATGATGAAATCAAGCTTCAAATCCAAGAGATGCTTCAAAAGGGGCACATCAGACCCATCTCCTCCCCTTGCAGAAGCCCAATTTTACTAGTGTAGAAGAAATACAGGACCTGGTGGATCTGCATTGATTACAGAGAATTAAACAAAATCACAGTCAGGAACTAGTACCCAATTCCTTGAATTGATGAACTTATTTACCAAATCAAGGGGGAAAAGTTCTTCAACAATATTGACCTAAAGTCTGGCTACCACCAGTTTCCCATCGAACCAACTGATGTATGGAAGACAAATTTCAAATCTAAAGAAGGTATCTTTGAATGGATGGTCGTGCCCTTTGGATTAACAAATGCACCAACAACTTTGATGAGGTTAATGGATGATGTATTGAGACCCTTCACCAACTATTTTTTGGTGGTATATATGGATGACATCCTCATTTTCAACATAACTTGGGAGAAACACATGCAAAATATTCAACAACTTTTAAGCACTCTGGGGCAGCACAAGCTATATGCCAACTTGGAAAAATGCTCCTTTGGCATGAATAGGGTCCAATTCTTGGGCTACATTGTTGATGAACATGGGTTACATGTGGATCCAGCTAAGAACCAATTCATCCATGATTGGCCATCCCCAACCACACTAACCAATCTTCAAAGATTCTTGAGACTTGCCAACTTCTACTGAAGGTTCATGTTGGGATTCTCTCATATTGTATGGACCCTCAGGCAAGTGACCAAGGGTGATGGCATGGAAAATTTCACATGGGGAAAGGCACAACAACGATAATTTGATGATTTGAATAATCTCTTGTGCTCATCTCCAGTACTATCTTTACCCTATATGCAAAAACTGTTCGAGATTGATACTGGTGCATCCGACTATGTTGTAGGCGTAGTTCTCACTCAACACAGTCATCCAATAGTATACCATAGTGAGACACTCTTAGATATGATCCGGAAATACCCCACCTATGAAAAGGAAATGTATTCCATTGTGCAAGCCTACCATCAATGGAAACATTACATTCTAGGAAAGGAGACAATCATCCACAATGATCACAAGCCTCCACAGTTCATACAAACACACGAAAAGTTGCAGAACGACCGCCATCAAAAGTGGTCCACATACTTGCAGTAGTTCCATTTCAACATCAAGTATAAGATAGGGAGCACCAATCATGTTGCTGACTACCTCATTCGACCTCATGTGGTTGCACTCACCACCGTGCTCCATTCCTGTGGGTATGAGGTATCTGAATGGACCCAACTTTATTAAGGAGATCATGACTTCACCACCACCTACCAACTCTTGGGTACAAGCATGAATGTCACGAGATAGACGATTATACCATCAGGGCCACCTCTGCATTCATGGAAGCGAGTGTTTAAAGATGATTTGGGAGGCTCACTACAGTCAAATGGAATGAAATTTTTGCGTGGAGAAAACTATGGTTGTTCAACATAAACATTTTTATTGGACAAAACTTTGACAGGTGGTTAACAAGTATATTAGATCTTTCACTGCCTGTTCCATTTCCAATCCAACCATCAAGACGAAAGGATTATACACCCCTCTTCCTACTCCCGATAGGCCTTGGGAATCCATATTGATGGATTACATGTCTGGCCTTCCATCCACCAAGAAACAAAATGATTGTGTATTTGTGGTGGTTGATTGGTTTTCGAAGATGGCCATTCTCACAGCCTGCAAGAAGAGAATCACAACAATAGATATTTCCAAGATCTTCTTAGAATGAGTGTGGGTCCATTTTTGGATACCACAGACCATCATCTTTGATCGAGAAAACAATTTCCTCAACACATTTTGATTTGAGTCTGTGGTCATTGTTGGACACCAAGCTCACTAAATCTACTTCCTTCCACCCTTGAACCGATGGCCAAACATAGGTCATCAATCAAATTATTGTGCACATCCTGTGCATGCATAACTCTAAGCATATTCTTACAAGGGATGGGAGTCTTCCCTATGTTCAACATAGCTACAACATGGCTCTCCATATCTCCACTGACCATAACCCATTTCAGGTGGGGTTGGGATTCCAACCCTTGGGTCCCATTGATGTTGCACTACCTCTTTCAACCACATAGAAATAATCTTCCCATGTTCATTCTGAGGCCAGCAAAGCCACCATATTCATTGAGAGGATCCAACAGGTCGATGATATTTTACAGAAATCCAATGCCAAGTACAAGCAATGCCATGAGCAACGCTAGGTATCGCACAAGTTTCAGGTGGGAGACATGGTCTGGTTACATTTGTAGAAATAACTCCTTACAGGGCGCCACTTGAAGCTCCTTCCAATTTTCTATGGGCCTTATACTATCACCAAGGTTGTGGGTGGCAATGCTTTTGAGCTCAACACTCCCCCCTTCCTTGGCTTGCACCTAGTGTTCAATGTGAACCTCCTCTGACCATATTTTCACCCTTATTGGACACCTCATAGATCATATAATAGTTGACACCAACATATATTAACCTTGACTATATGGAAAATGAATCCACTAATAATATAGTGGACACACAGGTCAAGGGAACTCACCAGCAGAGGATCTAGCTTTATCGGGTTGTCAAGGCAGGGCAACTCCTTCACCAAGGAAAGTGGCTCACATGGGGCCAAATTCAACAAACATTTCCTCACTTGATGGGGTCACTGAATGAAATGGATACCATTACTTCCTAAGGGGGGAGGATTGATCTAGGTGGATATTGGTGGCCACCCACCTATTCCAACTGGCTCCTCTTGACAGTTTTTAGTTCAACATGTTTCTCTGTAATAATGATATTTCTTTGTAATTGTGGGTTCTGCACATTTGGGGCTATCTTGAATGCCTACACAACATCTAGGTGGATATTGGTGGCCGCCCACATATTACAACTGGATTATTTTGGAAGTTTTCATGTCAGTACATCTTTTGGTACTTCCAGGGCCATTTTGGGGCCCTAAACAATGTTTTTTTTTGGATTGTCACAGTCAAATTGTAGACGAAGTCAAAGTTTCAAGGCACAATGTGTATTTATTGAAAAGACCTTTCCAACGAGATATCACATGCCTAAAACAGAGGTCGTATGAAAACGTTATGATCCATGGAAGTTGAGGTACCAACTTACCCATCGGGGCTCACATAACATTTGGTGTTTCATCTCCTAGGGTTAGGTTTTTGGATGTATAGGGTTTTGGCATTCATGAGTAATGTTAAAAATGCCTCTGGAGCATCATTTTAATCATTTTTATTATACAGATGCATGTAGAAACTACATCTCTTCTTAGAGATAACTACCACCATTCGAGCAAGTTGTTTTCAGTTCTACAATTTTACAGTTTTAGCCTATTTTATTTATTTAATAAAAGTTATTATTCACTGGATATATGTTGTTGTTCTATTTATCTCTGTGTTATTATATTCAGTCTATTATTCATTTCGTTCCACTCATAAATCCATATCAGTGGTATCAGAGGGATCTGCTCTTCATTTATTTTTCTTCATGCATGTCCCTGACAAGATTTGGGTACAAGAAGTTGGGACTTGAACTAGTTGAGTCTTTGCAAGATCGACTGTGTCGAGCTCAAAAAGAAATCATGGGGGACAAGAAGAAATATTATGGAGCAGGAGATCATTTTAAACTATTTCTCGAGGAATCCCTTGCATGACAAAGAAACAAAATGATGGATAACTTTGCACCAATCCTTCAGCAACTACCCAAAGGAGACACATCTTCATCAAGCGCCCCTGCAACCCCCTTCAACATACAAGTAAATTTTTATATTCCATTATTTGAAGGACTGATAGATGTAGGTGTTGTATATAAATGGGTGAATCTACTCGAAGGGTATTTTTCTGTCCACAATTTTTTCGATAAGGAAAATATTACTTTTGCACTCCTCAAGGCCATCCCCCATGTTAAGGACTAGTGGGATACTTACTCTGAGAAAAGGGCCATAGAGGAATCTACAATATTTGTAGTGGCCCCCACATGGGATTCCTTGAGGGATGCCATTAAATAATATTATTACCTCGTTGGAAGCTACGAGGACCAATACACAAGATGGACCACATTGCGTCGGGAAAGGGACCAGACAATACCAAATTTCACCAATATTTTCCATACACTGTGCACCAAATCGGGTATCAAAGACTCTAAATGACATCTCGTGCTCGAATACTGCGGTTTTCTTCATAGATAAATTCAAACATAAATGAATTTTCTAGACATCACATCATTAAGTGTGGCTTATAGATATGTTGTCAAGATCGAGCATAAATTTAAGCAGAAGAGGTGAGAGTTTGGATCTACAAAATCGTCATAGCCAAAGCATGAAATAGGCAGCCCCAACCCAAAAAACAAGGGACAGAGAAAAAATGGCCACTCTCAAGACAACCAATCCAATATGCAACCCAATAAGGGTAATGAGAAGTCGAAGAAGGACATGGGAAAGTGGTGTGAATACCATAAAATTCCTTGGCACAACACCGAAGAATGTCACTCCAAGAACTCACTGGTGGCCGAGATGAAAGCTTCTGAGTCAGATGTATATTTTGACTCTGAATAAAATCCAAAAGGAGGGAATCAAATTATCGATGTCAAACCCAGTGCCACTATGACTACCACCAAAGTCCATCCAAGCGAACCAAAAGAACCAGAGGAAGGGGAATGCCTCTTTCACTCATAGATGTGGGTAATGGGGGTTCCACTTCATTTCATTATTGATAGTGGTAATCAGAAGAACCTGATCTGAGCTAAGGTCATCAAGTGGCTGGAGATTCCTATGAAACCACACCCACAACCCTACACCATCAGTTGGATTCACCAAGGAAGCGATCTATGCGTCAGCCAACAATGTCATCTTCCCTACAACATCAAGCCCTTCATATATGAGGTATTGTTTGATATTTCTCCCCTTGAAGTTTGTGATGTTATTTTAAGAAAACTATATTTATGTAAGTGACATGATTTGTATGAGTCTAGAACCTGTAGTGTTATTATTAATTTGGGTAGATAATTGTACCGGATATCAGAGGTAGAGTCGCATACCGCTATTTCTTTAATCTCTACTAAGAAATGCAGTAACACCATTTCACAGGATGGGAAGTTCATCTTCTTTGTGATCCAGTCTCAAAATAAGCAAAAGGTCACCGCCACATCTGTGACCTCGACACAGAACCTCTCTTTGCAACCGAAGAAAGTGTATAGGATCATGGAAGAGTACAGAGACATCTTCTCCTCAACCACCGGGGCACCGTCGCACTGCCAAGTCGAGCATCCAATTGATCTAACCTTCGATGAACCTATGCCAATGGACCAGTCTATTATCAATTTTTGATGGAAAATGATGAAATCAAGAATCAAATCCAAGAGCTTCTTCAAAAGGGGCACATCAGACCCATCCCCTCCCCCTGCAGAAGCCCAATTTTACTAGTGTAGAAGAAATACGAGACCTGATGGCTCTAAATTGATTACAGAGAATTAAAAAAAATTACATTCACGAACCAGTACCCAATTCCCCGAATTGATGAACTTATTTATCAACTCAAGGGGGAAAATTTATTCAACAAGATTGACCTAAAGTCTGGCTCCCACCGGGTTCCCATCGAACCAACTGATGTATGGAGGACAACTTTCAAATCTAAAGAAGGTCTCTTTGAATGGATGGTCATGCCCTTTGGCTTAACAAATGCACCAACAACTTTGATGAGGTTGATAGATGATGTATTGAGACCCTTCACCAACTATTTTGTGGTGGTATATATGGATGAAATCCTCATCTTCAACATAACTTGGGAGAAACAGATGCAACATATTCAACAATTTTTTAGCACTTTGTGCCAGCACAAGCTATATGCCAACTTGGAAAAATGCTCCTTTGGCATGAATAAGGTCCAATACTTGGGCTACATTGTTGATGAACATGGGTTACATGTGGATCCAGCTAAGAACCAATTCATCCATGATTAGCTAGCCCCGACCACACTAACCAATCTTCAAATATTCTTGAGACTTACCAACTTCTACTGATGATTCATATTAGGATTCTCCCATATTGTATGGACCCTTAAACAAGTGACCAAGGGTGATGGCATGGAAAATTTCACATGGGGAAAGGCACAACAACGAGCATTTGATGATTTGAAGCATCTCTTGTGCTCATCTCCAGTACTATCCTTACCTGATATGCAACAACCATTCGATATTGAGACTGATGAATCCAACTATGTTGTAGGCATAGTTCTCACTCAACATGGTCATCCAATAGCATACCATATTGAGACACTCTCAAATATGATCTGGAAATACCCCACCTATGAAAAGTAAATGTATTCCATTGTGCAAACCTACCATCAATGGAAACTTTACATTCTAGGAAAGGAGACAATCATCCACATTGATCAAAAGCCTTTGTAGTTCATACAGACACACACAAAGGTGTAGATCGACCGCCATCAAAAGTGGTCTACATACTTGTAGTAGTTCCATATCAACATCAAGTATAAGACAAGGAGAACAAATCATGTCATTGACTACCTCATTCAACCTCCTGTGGCTGCACTCACAACTGTGCTCCATTCCTATGGGTATGAGGTATCTAAATGGACCTAACTTTATTAGGGAGATCATGACTTCGCCACCACCTATCAACTCTTGGGTACAAGCATGAATGTCCCCAATGTTCACATTCAGGATGGACTGTTATTCCATTAGGGACACCTTTGTGTTCAGGGAAGCGAGCTTGTAAAGATGATTTGAGAAGCTCACTATAGTAAGATGGTAGGGAATTTTGGCATGGAGAAAATTGTGGTTGTTCTACAGAAACATTTTTATTGGAAAAACTTCGACAGGTGGTCAACAAGTATATCAAATCTTTCATTGCATGTTCCATGTCCAAGCCAACCATCAAGAAGAAAGGATTATACACCCCTCTTCCTAGTCCTGATAGGCCTTGGGAATCCATCTTGATGGATTACATGTCTGGCCTTCCATCCACTAAGAAAGGAAATGATTGTGTATTTGTGGTGGTTGATTGGTTTTCGAAGATGGCCATTCTCACATCCCGCAAGAAGAGAATCACAAGAACAAATATTGCCAAGATCTTCTTAGAATGAGTGTGGGTCCATTTTTGGATACCAAAGAACATCATCTATGATGAGACAATAGGTTCCTCAACACATTTTGCTTTGAGTCTATGGTCACTATTGGACACCAAGCTCACTAAATCCACTTCCTTCCACCCTCAAACCGATGGCCAAACATAGGTCATCAATCAGATGATTGTGCACATCTTGCACATGTATAACTCTAACCATCTGCGTACATGGGATGGGAGTCTTACCTATGTTCAACATAGCTACAATATGGATCTCCATAGCTCCGCTGACCCTAACCCATTTCAAGTGGGGTTGGGATTCCAACCCTTGGGTCCCATTGATGTTGCACTACTGTTAAGACCTAATATTGGATCATTACCCCTTAATTGGGGCATATTATATTAGTAATTTTATTTTATTTATGTCGGCTTTAGGCCATTATTTGTAATTATACCTTCTAGTCTCCTATATATATACCAAGGAGACATTTTCATTTTGAATCATCGTGTACTTGAACATTTAAGTGGGGTAAAAGGAGGTTTCCCCCTTGAAGAGGCTTATTATCTGAAATTATCTCTTTTTAAAGGATTTGAGTACTTTTCCTGAGGTTTTTCTATGCTATATTGATGTTTGGTTCTTAACATATGGTATCAGAGATCAAGGTCTTGGGGTTTCGCTGCTACATCTAAGACACCTTGGAATTTTTGTTATAACTTTTTTTCTACAATGTTTCGGAAGGAACGGCTTGGAGGATATTTATTAGAAATATCAAGGTACGTTGGGTTCCAAATTCATCTCCTGAGGCCTTATACTTTCGGAGATACAACCTGTACAAGATAGGGTTCTCGAATCATCCTGAACTGAGTTATTGCGGAATTTTCTCTATATAAACTTTTCTGTAATGTTTCAGACTCTGAAATCTAGAGGCTATTTACAGAAATTAGAAAGGTATATTTGGTAAACATTTCAGCTTCTGGGTCATCTTAAATTTGTAGATACACCTTGTGTAAGATAGGGTATCTAACTAGTCCTATTGACTAGTCTCAAGAAGGTGTTCCAGGTAAAACAATCATAACTTCTTCCTAGAGTATCCAAATTGAGTGGGACTGGTTTCATTAGATTGTGGACAGTCCGAGGTATTTTTGGTGCGAGTTTCAGAATTTTATTTCAATTATTTTGGGTGGGGAATGCTATACAATTGATATCTCCCGGAAAGTCCAAAAATCGGCAAGTTGTGGGGAAGTTACCGTAAATTCCACTTGGAACATCCAATTTTGATCAGACCTGTGGAATTGCAGAGAAGAAATATCAGAGAACTACATAAAAGAAAGTTTCATACCCAAAAGGGATGAAACTTGGGAGATACAACAGACTAAATATTGTCTAGAAGAACCACCTCAAAATCAAGGTTCAAAAGTGATACTTGGCCAACATGCCACCCAAAAATGGAACTTCTACACCAACTAAGCCTCTAGAAAATCCTACTTGGACTCTTGATGAAGGTGAAGAAATGCATAGGGACATAAATGATTTACAAAATAAGATAGTAACACAAGATGAACTACAAGATATGATGGATTTAATGGAAGCTAAGTTGGATACTAATATGGATGGTTTAAAAGGGGAGATCATGGAAGTATTTAAAAATTTCGTAACAGAGAAGACACATGAAAGTGAAAATGCATCTCATGAAATTCATGATGAGGACACAAGGAAGGTGAATCAAGAATGGAGAAACTCCAACTTTGGTTTGAAGACCAACCACGTTCCTAAGATTGATATGAG